>JAJIRX010000242.1:0-16197 GCA_023853785.1 Psilocybe azurescens | reverse complement strand
TACAGTGGCTCAAACAACTGTCCCACTTTTTGCTTTTGTATTAAATTGCTAATAACATGAAACCCTTCAACTAAAAATCTGAAATTAATATATGTTATAGTTGAACATGTGACCTTTATAATTGCAAGATCATGATTTGGATAAAAATTGATTGAATAATAAAATAGACAAAATAATACAAAAGTGGGACAGTTGTTTGACCCTCTATTTAATACTTAGTATGACCACCTTTTGCCTTGATAACAGCCTCCATTCTTCTTGGCATGCTTTCTATGAGATTTTGACATGTTTCTGGAGGAATTTTGTTCCATTCTGCAGCCAGTCTCTCCACAATTCAAATACTCCTTTTGGATGGTATTTCATAGATGTTCATCTGCCTTTTGAGGTGCACCCACAAGTGTTCAATGGGGTTGATGTCAGGGGATTGAGGAGGCCATTCCATAACTTCAATGTTGTTATCCAAAACCACTGACTGGCCCTTTTGGAGGTGTGTTTGGGGTCGTTATCCTGCTGAAAAATCCTCTCTCCCTCTGTCATCTCCAAGTTTTCAAAGCTTTCATCCAGCCCATGCTCCAAAATCTCACAGTATTGCACTGCATTCATCTTTCCCTCAACCTCCACAAGTGTCCCCACCCCATTCCAGCCCATACACCCCATACCATGAGATTATTCCCTCCTCCATGCTTGACAGTTGGTGTGGTTATCCTATCAGATATTGATTCACCTAGGTTTCCAGATGTACACCTTGCCATCTGAGCCAATCCTGTTGGTCTTTGTTTCATCTGACCAGAGTATCCTTTTCCAGTCCTCCACAGTCCAGTTTGCATGGGTCTGAGCAAATTTGAGGTGCTTTTGACAATGAATAGCTTTAAGAAGAGGTTGACAACAGAACACAAATTGTTTTCCTTGAGGGCATTTCTGACTGTTTGGGGAGAAACAGAAGAGGTGATAGCATTGTTGATATAGTGGGTAGCCTGGACAGCATTGTCCAGTTTTCCAGTAGTGATTTGGTGTACAATTGCTTGTTTATCCCTTGGAGTGAGCTTGGAAGGACATCCATCTTTGTTGTTTTCCTTGTCAGAATTGATCTCTTTCTTGATCCTTCCTATGGTAGACTTCCCAAAACCAGTTTTGGACTCTATTTGATGAACAGCCTTCTTCAAGAAGAGAAATGATAGGAGTGCTGAGAGGACTTCATGTGGTAATAGAAAGAGATGTGGTGGTGGAAAGAAAGAAAGATTGTTAAACTTGAATTCAACATGACAAACATTTATAAATAGTGTCACATGACTTTGTTTATTTTTCTCACAATCTATACAGTATAATTTTCCTTGTTATATGGTAGATACTAGTATCATTATAGTGGGTCAAACAACTGTCCCACTTTTGTATTATTTGTATATTTTATTACTCAATCAATTTTTATTCAAATCACATTATCTTGGAGGCAATTATGAAGGTCACATGTTCAACTATAACATATATTAATTTCAGATTTTTAGTTGAAGGGTTCCCATGTTATTAGCAATTTAATATAAAGTTGTAAAAAGCAGGACAGTTGTTTGAGCCACTGTACACTGGTGGTGATCTTTAAATACCAATAAAAACATGATAAAAAATAAAAACAACAAGAGAGGGAAAGGGTTTTTCTCTACTGACAGTAAAGAGATGAGTGTCTGCAGAATACATGAATACTACTTATACAAGAATTGTTGATTGTAAAAAAGAAATAACAATACAAAGCAGACAAAGGTCATGTTATACAGCTCTGCAAGGCTGGTGAGGGTGTTGTCAGAAATGTCCTGGAACATATGATTGTCATAGAGGTTGAAGTCCAGATTGGGGTTATTGAAGTGTATATGGACTATGCAAGGAATCTCAATGTATGTGCTAGACCATTGAAAAAAGAAAAACATACATATTTGGAGAGGATCTTCTTGAATACTTGGCCATGTCAAGGCTGCTACCTCTGTCATGTGATATAGAGATAGGCAAGGTGTGGCAGTGGTGAGGACTTGTCTTGCAGTACAGAGATGTGCAAGGCATGGTGGAGGTGGGGGCTTGTGCAGTATGGGAATAGGCAAAGCACAGTGCAATGGCAGCAGGAACTTGACATGATGTAACAGCCCCAACAGCTGCTGCTCATTGTGCAGTATGGCACAAGATGAGATGATAGTGGCAGCAGAAGGGACTTGCCACAATGTAGTAGCCATTGAGGCTGCTCTTCATTATAGGGTACAGTGCAAGGCAAGGTGTGGCAGTGGTGAGAATTTACCAAGAAGCAGCAGCCATCAAGGCTGCTACTCGTTGTGTGAGTACAATGCAACACAAGACACAGCAGCAGCCAGGACTTGTCATAAAATAGCAGTCTCAATGGCTGCTGCTCATTGCAGGGTATGGTGTAAAATAGTACAGGACTTGCCACAAAGCAGCAGCCTCCAACAGCTGCTGCTCATTGTGTGTGGTACAGTGTGACAAGGCAGGGATGGCAACCAGGAGTCACCACAGAGTAGCAGCCTCAATGGCTGCTGCTGCTCATTGTGTGTGTACAATGTGACACAAGGTGGGACAGCAGCCAGGACTCACCACAAAACAGTAGTCTTGACAGCTGCTGCTTGTTGTGGGGTACAGTGCAATACAAGGTGGCTGCAGAGGAGGAGGAGACTCAATACAATGCAGCTGTGTAGCACAAAATGCTGCTGTGATTCATACCACAGATGGCAGCTTGTGTTACGGACACTTTATTTTCTTTTCGCTTTTCCTTTTCTTTTCACTTTCATATATAAAACCTTCTTATCACATGATAGACAACATCATGTGATCGTATATCTGACTCATTCCACTCTGACTCACATTGTCAATACCATTATGATTCACTTTTGTTCTGACTCACACTTTGACTCACATTGATAGCACCATCGTGACTCATCCTACATGTGTGTTTTGACTCATACTTGGACTCATCTGTACTATAATTGTAGATACTCAAAACGCTTAAATAGCCAGTAGACACCACTATTATTCCTTAGCTAGTTCTTGAATCTTATCTCCTCTTACCCAATACTGCTTGAACTCGCTGTTCTTGACTACTTGACTGTTGGCTTTATCCACGCACGTGAATATAAGCCTGAAGTTGTAACAGCTTGGGGTGACATATTTGAGATGTACAGGTAGGTGCAGGGCACCTGAAATACAAACTCCTGTTGAAAATTGAGAAAAAGCAATAGAACAGAGTAACAGACATACCTTATGGATCTCTCTTACAACGGTCAGCTAGATATGTACCATTGTAACATATGATATGATAGAAAGTACAGTTACAGTGTAGCATTTCATATGGGTTCAGTGGACCCTCTGAACCAGTGAATGTTTCCCTTCCATTTTGGGCAGCCTACACTGTACCATATGATATGGTACAGTAAATCCACCCAATGGCTCATACCCAGGCATTTTTTCAGGCTGTCCAGCATACATTCTCCAGGGTGTCTACAGGAATTTGGTAAAGCCTTAATTTTGCAATGAATTGACAAGCATTGGCGCACACACCATAATAAATTATGAGTGAGCAACCAGAAAAGAACCAGACTGTAAATGCGATTTAAACAAGCCCTGAATCATGCAAATCGGACCAGATTTGAGGAGATATAATGGTTGTAATGACCCAATTTTGTGTATTTGGCCCCGGGGCAGGGTGGAAATGAGTGCTGCCCCAGTCCTGGTCCCGGGTTTAAAACACATAAAAAAATCGGGACAAATTCCAATCAAAAAAGCCTAGAAACAGCCAAAATGGACACAATTTGAGTGATATATATGGGTTGTAAATTTCCAATTTTTGCTGTATTTAGCCTTGGACCAGAACTGGAACTGGAACCAGGACCGGGACCAGGACCGGGGACACAGGCTACTGCATAGCACAAAAATAGGCACAGAAATCTGATTCAAACAAGCCTATAATCATTAAAACAGATAAGATTTGAGGAGTATACATAGGCTGCAACATTGTACTAGACACAGAGATGTAAATAAAATTTGGCACAGATAATGTAGTACAACATAGACTCTATCATTGAAAAAATGCTGAGACCAAGCCCAGGAATTTTTGAAATGGGGCGGAAATATGTCTGGAAACATGAATTATCATTGAAAAAGTGAATGCTGGGCCTGGGAATGTTTGCAATGGGGTGGGAATATGTCTGGAAAAGTGCCAGACATTGTAAACCGGGTTGGAAACATGAATTATTGAAAATAGTGCATGCCAGGCATGGGAATGTTTGCAATGGGGCAGGAATATGTCCGGAAAAGTGCCAGACATTGTAAACCAGGTTGGAAACATGAATTATTATTGAAAATAGTGCATGCCGGGCCTGGGAATTTTGCAATGGGGCAGGAATATGTCTGGAAAAGTGCCAGATATTGTAAACCGGGTCAGAAACATGAATTATTATTGAAAATAGTGCATGCCAGGCCCAGGAATTTTGCAATGGGGTGGGAATATGTCCGGAAAAGTGCTGGACATTGTAAACTGGGTCAGAAACATGAATTATCATTGAGAATAGTGCATACCAGGCTCAGTAATTTTGCAATGGAGCAGGAATATGTCTGAACAAGTGCTGGACATTGTAAACTGCATTGGAAACATGAATTATTATTGAGAATAGTGCATGCTGGGCCTGGAAAGTTCTAAAATAGGGCAGAAATATGTCCGGACACATAAATTATTGTTGAGAATAGTGCATGCTGGGCCCAGGAATTTTTGCAATGGTGCGAATATGTCCAGAAAAGTGCTGGACATTGTAAACTGGGTCAGAAACATGAATTATCATTGAGAATAGTGCATGCTGAGCCCAGGAATTTTGCAATAGAGCAAGAATATGTCCAGAAACATGTATTATCATTGACAAAGTGCAGACCAGGCCCAGGGATTTTTTAAATGGGCTGGATATATGCCTGGACATATGCTGGACATGGTAAACTAGGTCAGAAACATGAATTATCATTGAAAAATGCAGACCACACTTGGGAATATGTCCAGATATATATTGGGTATTGCAAACTGGGTCAGAAATGTGTATTATTATTGAAAACAATTCAGGCCAAGTCAGGGAATTTTTGAAATGGGCTGGAAATATGTCTGAACAGATGACAAACATGGAATTATAAGTTGAGTAGGCATGGAAATGTACAAAATGGTTTGTAAATACCCCAGAAACATGGATTATCATTGACAAAAACTCATACTGGGTGTGGCAAGAGGTTAAATAGCCTGTAAACATGTCTGATCAGGTCAATATGGACCAAGCCTTGAAACATGTATAATTGTCTGTAACTATTCCAGACATACAGATTATGATTCTAAAAAGCAAAATGGGGTGGAAGTTCTTGTGCAATTCATTGTAGTATCTGACTGCTATTGCAATTAGTATCAATATCTCATTTTATCTTTGTTAATTAACCTAACTGTAGACATATTGGTCATTTAAGTTCAAGCTGCTAGCTGCAGCTGCTTTTTACTTTTTTCCTGGTTATTCCACTCCTTGTATAATTTCTTTCACAAGTTACTAAATGGCAGTAACAATCAGACTGTGACTTGCTTGTTTCTCAATCTTCTCTGTAACTTTTATGACCACCATCAGTTTTTGTTTTGAATGCAACCACACTCTTGTTTTCATTAAATACCAGTACCCAACCAGCAATAATTTTATCAAGTATGCATCCATGTCAATCTGCTTAATAATGTTAACAATCAGCAGAAATGTCTGTCAGTTCTTTTAGTGCTTGACATGAATTTTAGAATCCATGCAATGGGAAAGCAGGCATGACAACTAACAAGCAGCACTGCACATGCTTTCTCCTCCACATATGCACATTCACCACCCATACTTATGGTTCATTCACACAACTCATTTCACTAACTGACACCTTGTCTGTGGAAAGTATAGAAGGAGAAAAATAATGGGTGATAGAATAGTATGCACTTGCTAACCAAATTTACACTCTCATGTACACCTACAACCTGTACCTTTCAAGCCTGGCCAGGTGTAGAGACTGTGATAAGACAGAGTACAGGGCAGGGCAGTTGAAAGGAGAATAAGTGTACAAAAGATCATTGGACCATGTTCTACATTTCAGCACATGAGCTGAGTCTTCTCATTGATTATAAATATACCAGAACATGATTGTGGAGTATTTTCCATGTTTCTGAACCCAGTCAAAGCAATTTTGCACCAATTATACATGTTTTAATGCTGAGTCTATATTGACTTGATCAGACATGTTTACAGGCTATTTAACCTCTTGCCACACCCAGTATGAGTTTTTGTCAATGATAATCCATGTTTTTGGGGTATTTGACAAACTATTTTGTACATTTCTGTGCCTACTCAACTTATAATTCCATGTTTAGCATTTGTCAAGACATATTTCCAGCTCATTTAAAAGATTCCCACACATGGTCTAAATTGTTTTCAATAATAATACACATTTCTGACCCAATTCAGCATGTCTAACACTTGTCTGAACATATTCCTGCCCCATTTCAAAATTCCTAGGCCTAGTCTGCACTTTGTCAATGATAATAGGCAGTTTGTGTGGAGCCACGAGGAGCCACCCATGGCTAAATGTTGATGTGCGAGTCGGCCCGGTGGCTCCCTCGTGGCTTTGCTTGTGGCTCCACGATATCAACCATCTCCTTTACCAATGCCCAATACTCGCAGTAAGACACGCCGTTCTGCGAAAGAATCTTCTCCAGCCTGGCAGTGTGAGGCTGGGGACCTCCCAAAAGAGCCAACGCCAGTTGTTATCTCTCCTAGTCCTTCACTTGAACCAGAGCAAGCTACTACACCGACGTCATCATCATCGACCCCGAGTCATCACCTGTGCCTCTTGAAACTTCAAAACAGGCTAAGAATGCGAGCAACTCACGCTGGCTACCATGGCAGGATCGATTTCTTGCATCGGAAGCTATAAAGCTCCGTCCTTTTCTTGAGGCGAGGGGGAGCTCCAATACGGGAAGCATGGGACCGATTGGCTGAGGAAATGTGTCAGGATAGTGGTCAGAAAGGTACAGTCATAGACCGTACTGGCCCTGCCTGTCGCAGCGCTTCAAAGTAATAATTGAGACCCACAAGGTAGGTTTTGAACAGTATTTATTTTCTCTCGTTGACACCGTTATTTGTAGAAAAGTGAGACTCGATCGCTTCAAAAAACAGGCACAGATGAAGAAGTGGATGATCACATTCTGGTGAGTATATGTTCTATTGCTCAGTCATAAACTGAATATCAATTCTGTAGAACAGACATTAACTGACCTCATTGCTCTTTTGGATGAGCACGAGACTGAGAAGATACAGAAGTCTAACGAGACAAAGACATGGACCAATGTAGAGTCGCAAGCAGCTCTCGAGCTTTGTGATGCAGCAATGAAGGGTATGGTCAAACGTCAGGGTCTCACAGATATCACACAGCTTGATGGTTCTACAATGCGTGAAAAGCAAGGCCAACGTCACAAGTAATTTTATTTTCTTCCACTGAGTCTCAGATGTTGAATTGACTCTGGTCATTTTTAGGCGACCTCGTTCTCGTTCTCCTGGTCCTTCTGCAAAGGAAAACTAGGGAGATCGTCCACGCAAGCGCCGTGGCCGAAATGTGTTGTTTAATGTGCTTGAAGAGCGTATTGATTCTGATACTAAACTCCTTCAGTCTGCCCGTGCCCGGGATGAGCAGAGGCAAACGGAAATTGTTGATAGACTTGACCGCATGACAGACAGCATTACTGAGTTGGCCAAGGTGACAAAGGAAAGCATGGAACGTAATAGAGAGCAGCAGATGGATATGATAAAAATGATGTTTGAGGCCATGATTAAAAAGACGTAGCATGTAAAGATTTCTACGTTTTTATGTACAATGTTAATGAGCAGACTAGGCATCTAAACAGTGTCTGCTAACTCCTCTTCTTCAATATTATCCTCCTCTCGCACATCCACTTCATGCCATACAGTGCCGAGACACCACTTGTCGAGGTCATAATCATTGATGGGACCACCAATAAAATATTCTTGGAGTGTTGGAGGACAGCATGCAAAATATTGGGGGATTTGGGGATAGTGAAGGATAGTGTGTGCGTTGCAAAGTAGAATGGACACAAGATAGAATAGTCCACATGGCGACAGTAGAATCTTCTGACTGCGAGAGAAGTCAAGAAATGTGAATTGTTGGGTGACCTCTTTGAAAAGCCATTCAACGGGCTCTCGAACGCCGGCTCATTTTTGAGTTGAAAGCACGTTGCTCTCTACTAACCACTGGACCTTTAAATGGTGAGAGGATGTGCGGTCCAACATTGTAGGCTGGGTCACCATAGATATAAAGTGGCTGTCCTTCTATGGTCCAGAAATGTTTGTCAAGGAGGCTTGCTAGTCCACTTTCCTTGTAGACAGTCTCATCGTGGCGTCGGCCATCCACTGGGCCATAGACATGTATAACAATGCCATCTGGAGATATTAATGCATGATACTTCAGGCAATGAATACGCTTCCACCCATTGTAGATGAGCCGCTGATTATTGGAAGGGCGTGCATTCTTTGGAGTGTACCATCAATGAGAGCAACTACCACATCGAAGCGGTGCACCTTTTGCTGCAACTGCTGTACCAAATTCAGCAAGTTTTACTGGATTAAGACGTACTGGATCGAAGCGCAATAGGTGTTTCCATCTATCAAATAAGATGAGCGCAACAATGTGTGTTATACAAGAGAATCGAGATCTTTCCCATCCCAATTGCATCTCAACATCAACTAGACGAATAGGGTATGCTAAGCGTCAAGAAGCATGCAAAGTGCCGTGACTCTATCCTCTTCAATGTTTGTCTGCGAGCATTTTATAATGGGAGGAAGATCCAGCGTGTCAACCAGCAGATGGACCTCTTCTCGAGTGAATCTAGGTGAGAGGTGGTATCAGAAGTTCACTAAATTTGAATGTTAATTTAACCTAAATTGTTCGACCCATTGATAATCTCCAAGAGAATACAGATTGACTTTTCCACCAGGCCAGTATCGTGCTTGCTGATTCTTCCACTGTTCTTCATCCCACTTTTCAAGAGTTGTGTGTAGAAATTGAAGAAAGGCAAGTCGACGGGCAAGAATTTCTGCCTCCATTACTGAATGTATGCAAATAAAGGGAATTACTATTTCATTGTGGGTTAAAAAGTAGTAACATGCTTCATACATGCTGAAAACACGCCCCAGATCCCGCTGAACTGTGCGTGTGAAAAGGGTCAAGCCACGGTAGCCAAGCCACGTAGGGAGCCACCGGGCCGACTCGCACATCAACATTTAGCCATGGGTGGCTCCTCATGGCTCCACACAAACTGCCTAATACATGTTTCCAGACATATTCCTGCCTTATTGCAAACATTCCAGGGCCTGGCATGCACTATTTTCAATAATAATTCATGTTTCCAACCTGGTTTACAATATCTGGCACTTTTCCAGACATATTCCCCCCCATCGCAAACATTCCTGGGCCCAGCATGCACTATTTTCAATAATAATTCATGTTTCCAACCTGGTTTACAATGTCTGGCACTTTTCCGGACATATTCCTGCCCCATTGCAAACATTCCCATGCCTGGCATGCACTATTTTCAATAATAATTCATGTTTCCAACCCGGTTTACAATGTCTGGCACTTTTCCAGACATATTCCCACCCCATTGCAAACATTCCCAGGCCCAGCATTCACTTTTTCAATGATAATTCATGTTTCCAGACATATTTCCGCCCCATTTCAAAAATTCCTGGGCTTGGTCTCAGCATTTTTTCAATGATAGAGTCTATGTTGTACTACATTATCTGTGCCAAATTTTATTTACATCTCTGTGTCTAGTACAATGTTGCAGCCTATGTATACTCCTCAAATCTTATCTGTTTTTAATGATTATAGGCTTGTTTGAATCAGATTTCTGTGCCTATTTTTGTGCTATGCAGTAGCCTGTGTCCCCGGTCCTGGTCCCGGTCCTGGTTCCAGTTCCAGTTCTGGTCCAAGGCTAAATACAGCAAAAAATTGGAAATTTACAACCCATATATATCACTCAAATTGTGTCCATTTTGGCTGTTTCTAGGCTTTTTTGATTGGAATTTGTCCCGATTTTTTTATGTGTTTTAAACCCGGGACCAGGACTGGGGCAGCACTCATTTCCACCCTGCCCCGGGGCCAAATACACAAAATTGGGTCATTACAACCATTATATCTCCCTCAAATCTGGTCCGATTTGCATGATTCAGGGCTTGTTTAAATCGCATTTACAGTCTGGTTCTTTTCTGGTTGCTCACTCATAATTTATTATGGTGTGTGCGCCAATGCTTGTCAATTCATTGCAAAATTAAGGCTTTACCAAATTCCTGTAGACACCCTGGAGCCACAGAATGTATGCTGGACAGCCTGAAAAAATGCCTGGGTATGAGCCATTGGTGGATTTACTGTACCATATCATATGGTACAGTGTAGGCTGCCCAAAATGGAAGGGAAACATTCACTGGTTCAGAGGGTCCACTGAACCCATATGAAATGCTACACTGTAACTGTACTTTCTATCATATCATATGTTACAGTGTAACATCAGTATGTGCAATGGTCTCCCTGAGCTTCACCTTCTACCTTCCTTTGGCCATGGCTGAGATAGAGTTGGTGCATAGTGCAAAATGAAAAGGCTTTGAGCTTGAAGCCACCCAGTAACCAAGCAGCCAAAATGATGTGTTTAATCATGTTTTAATTATGATGATGGTTTTATGAATTCATGTGTCTATGTTACAGAGTCATCTCACGTTGATGAAGATCACATTGGTGATCACAGGAGTTGTGATGCCATTGAATCCTGAGTTAAAAGAACAAGTCTTTACTTACATAAAGGACTTGTAATTAATGAATTCCTCACTGTACTCTACACACTGCACAGTTCTTGAATCACAACAGTGTGCCAGATGTCAAGACTTGGACTCAAGTCGGAATGAGAATAACTTATTTCTTGGATGCTTATTTCAAAATTATCCTTAACTGAGTGATGGATGATGTGAGCAAGTAGCCATAGTTGCTTTGGTATTTGAGGGGCTGACCAGCTTGTGGATTTTGAGGTGGTTATTTCTAACATGTGGCTGCAATCTATAAGGGCCTGTTCCAAAGCCAGCAATGCTCCACTGAGTGTGTCTGCCAAAATTGAGACCTGAGCCTAGATTGTCTAACACAATTTTGGGCATATCAGCCATCATCAGAGGCTGAATTCACATTTTCCAGCCACATCACTTCAGAGCTTGCTGCTAACTGACCACACTGATGTTTTGTTCATTGCCACAGCCATCAAGCTCAAAAAACACCACCAATACAGAATATTTTTAGAGCACACTTTGCACTTTACCTCTTCAATTATAGTCATTACATTTATACATATATTTAAACAGCTTTAAATGTTTATTCATGCTTTAAATTGACACTGATGTTGAGGCCGGAATTTTTCACACTGGCAGGGAAACAACAAGCTCCAGAATATCATCAAATTGCATAGCAACAAAGACATTCTTGGTGCATGACTCTTTTGTGATTCAAAGTCAATGATCATACATTTCAAACTTAGAAAGGCAAGGCTGAAGCCTAAGCCTAAGCCCTTGTTTGGAGCTTGCTAGCCGAACAGGCCCTAAGTGAACAAATGTATTAATCAGTAGAAGATGCCGAAGTGGCTTGATCTTGGTCAATGTGATAAAGCAAGTGATAGAAATTTAGCGATCATAGTACATGTCCCCGAGATTCAGAACTGATATAAAAGAAATAGGAACATAAAAGGAAAAAACAACATCACCAGAAGAACAACTTCCGTAAGCCAGCGACATCTTTCGGCTGGCTGTGAGGAACGACATCATCATAATCGAAGTCTTGAGATTTCAGCCTTGATTTTTGCATCTAATGTCCGGGAAATATAAGGCTGATTGAAAGTAAAACTCATATCGACAATGGTACAAACCTCCATAGACATTACGTTTGCTTTCACAAATAAGTGTGCAATCGCTGGACGTTCCGGGAAGTCGTAGTCATTTGAATTTCGACATTGCGCCTGACATTGAAGAGTGCTGGTGATGAATCGTCCCATCATGTTGAATTTTCCCCAATGAATCTTGGTGGGATATGCTGGATTAGAATCTCCGTTGCCCTCATGCGCTCGAATAAGATCTGTCATGTGAACCTCCCTGTACGAGTATGAGAATATGCTAGTACCCCAAAATAAAATCATGTACTCACAAAGCAGGAATGCAAGCCCCTTTCGAATTACGCAATGCCAGTCGATACGCGCGATGGGCGCGCACTTGTTGCAAAAGCACATCCCATGACCTCAAATTTTTTGAAGCATCAGGGATTTGGCCTTGAAATGCTCCATCGTGGGGTCATCAGTGGCGTTGTTGATACCGGCAACGAAGGCACGCAGCGCTGAATAGTTATTCATCTGTCTGAGCTTTTGAGCAATTTCGACAAATTTTTCGATTTGTCGAGTTCGATGTCGTGGCCGTTCATGGCAAAGAATTAGCGACACGACCCTGGTTCCGTCGTTAGACATGGCTTATATACAAGAAATTTTGGACAAACCAATCTGCCAGGTGATTTGACACGGTATTGAAGGCAGTGATCGGTTCGCTCTGTGTTTTCTTCCCCGAAACAAATGTATAATGCAGCCAATCACGAGGCTTTTATGTTTAATGGTCAGAAAGGGTGAAAAGGAAATATCGAAACTACAAACCTGGATCGCCAAAAATAGTTTTACTCCTGTCCGGGTGATTTCTTGAGCTATCTCAGTAGGATCTGTGTTTAAAACTTCCTGTGCAAGCTTCACCAACTCTTTGATGTGTTGTTTCGGTGATTGGTCGTGACTGCTCTGAGAGTGGCCATTTGTCTGAGGAGGAATGGACATCGTCTTTGGCAGAGGAATGCTGGATTTGCGTTCTCGTGCGGGAAATGATACATTGGGAGAAACGGAAGGGGCTGTACGTCTTGTTCTGCCTCGAAAGATTCTGCGTCACCGACCCGGGTTGCGTCGTCTTCGACATCACTCATCGCTATCGTTGTCAATAATTTCAACCTTTTTCGCCCAAGCAGTGTCCTGATCTTTGAGGCTGGGCAACTGCTCCAGGAAGGGGAGAAATTTGAACCATAATGTAGAAGATGAGTCTTCGAGATAATCGACTTGATTAAAGCGTTAAGGGCGCCGGCCGTTCCTGGAACGGAAAAAATCATGCGCATAATCACGAATCCAAGTCTCCAAGAGATGACATATTCTGACAAGAGGGGTGTCAGTATTACTGCATGTATCTTTGTGAGAAAATGCCGACCGCATTTGTGCAAAACAAGCAAACATAGGGTCACCGGATGGGTTATCGAGTTGCCTCATCCGTTTTTGCATAGCAAGGAGCACAGTTCGTGGTGTAGTAAATCTTCGATACGTCAAAGAAAATTGGTAATAAAATTTGGTTCTTTAGAAAACGTCAGCTGGTAAGTGGAGCCCAGAAAAATATTACGGACCCTCGCCACTAACAGCCAAAAACAGCAATTTATCAAGTAGGGCATCTAGATCTGCCCATTGAGCAGGGCGCCTATGATAGGGCATAACATTTGAGATTAATGTATCGAAAATCGACTGACTGCACTTACGGCTCTTTCACGGGTTTCTGTTCAACAGTAACCGGTTTAGTTACTTCCTCGATGCGAGCAGGCGAAAGGTTCGACTGATTCCACATGGGTATCCTCAGAAGTCGCCACCGATAAATTGATTTGGAATCCACTGGCATTTGAGGACCTACGGTGTTATCATTGCTCGATTGTGACCAAACCGGTGATTGTGCAATAGACCCCGAAACGGAAGGGTTGATAATTTGGGGTATATTGGTATTTTCAAACGCGGAAGAGATTCCATTAGGAGGTATTGAAGGTAGACTCAAAGGTGTATCAATTTTTTCAAAATCTGCCCAAGGTGTGCCGTCTAGCCTTAATGGTGGAGGAGCGGCTGGATTTCGAGCATCATCGCGTTTCTTTGATGCTATAGTAGTGTTAACGGAGAAAATACATATACAAACTAAAGGAAACGGTACCTCTCTGGCGCGCAACGGCTTTAAACATATAGTGAAAAGATTGTTCATCTTTTCTTTCCCTTCCTCGCTCTGATTAGAAACCTCAATCAGTCCGGTGTCGTATTTCTTCAGCATGCTCAACGAGTTATTAGATTCCACTTCCGGTCTTAGGTCGGATTTACATCCTAAGACCATGATTGGTAAATTAGTGGATCGGTAGCTCTCTGTATAATCCAATGAATATAGTAGTAAAGTGTTTATGACAATTTTACGCTTACTGAGAAGCATCTCGATAGGTTCAAACGAGCTTTTATTTGATCTGTCGTAGCAGATAATGAGACCGTCAATTGAGGGTAGGCCCTGAGGCCATTGAAGGAGACCGTTGGTTGTCGTTGCAATCTCGACTTCAATGGAATCGATGATTGATGGCTGAGGTGCAGTAACAGGGGATATTGGCGATGCTGGCAAGTCCACTGTAATAGAACTTGTCCGGCGTTTGTCTAGAATGGAATCAATCATTAGACATAGCGCCCGAAAACAAAATACTCACATCGAGGATGGCGAGATGGGTGAGAGGATTCCATTATCGTAGTTGCTTCCGATAATTTATACTGAGAAAGACCCTTGCGGATGACGGTTGATTTGCCACAGCCCGTAGTCCCGATGATGGCAAGAACAACGGTCTGAGTGGAGTCCGAAACACGGTTCTAACTGAAGGTTAAAATACGATGAGCGAGAGAAGAAGAAATTGACTTCACATGTGAAGGAATATGAGGGTTAATTACGTTGCGCTTAGAGGATGGGGGAGGGTTGTATCCTAAGCTTCCACTACGCATGCGGCCCGCAGTGGAGGACTCATACGTTGACCCTCGGGATGTAGGAGACTGAAGAGAAGACATTGACGAAACTGTGGGTAAAGCCCCACGTTCTCTAGGAATTGACACCGTCGGAGCTATTGATGCGCTGTTGTTTCTGGCCCGGGAAGGAAGGGGTAAGTGACCGCCTGGAACAAAAGGCTTCGAAGGTTCTTGTGTTTTCAAAGATATCCGTCGGAATCGTTCTGATGAATTAGCATCACTGAGGGAGTCGTAGCGATCAGCATCAGAATCCAGCGGCGAAGATGAATCATGATCCCTGGGGACAGAGCTAGAGCTTAGGTTCTCGTCATGATGTCGGCCAGACCAAGGTTCCATTTCTGGACGGGCATTGCCATCCGTGTCTTGTATCCGTGTCATATAGACCGTTTTTCAAATGTTTGAGAGATTGATTTGAATAACTTCGAGACCCATCGCGGCCATATTGCACAAATGAATCGACGGATATAGACTTTCGCAGATTCTGTAGAGGAGAGACTGAAGATAGAGGAAGCTTGGATGTTTCTTCGCTGCCTTCACCAGGCGACGAGAGTGCTGTTGAGAAAGACTCGGCAAAAGAAAGTGAGGGAGACTGAAAGCTGGCCGAATCCTTGTCTGCTGGTATAAGAAGATTGTCGGTGTCTGCCTTGAAGGGAGATGTCTCCAAGGGTGGAAGAACTGGAAGTTCTATGGATTCATTAGAGGCCGACATTGAACCTGCAATGAACGTTTCGTCGGCGAAGCCACCTCGTGGATGGGAATGGTGAGCAGAGAACAGAGTTTGCTTATTACAGCCGTGGTTCCGTTCCTTCATCTCAATCCGGATGTTTGTGCCTAATGCCCCATCATTCACTTCGACTCGCCTGATACCTCAATCGTATTTCTTACTTCTCAGATGTCTGCACGGTCAAACCCAGAGTCCTTCTAACGGTAATTTGAACCTGGCTCCCTTGAGTTCACGAAGACTGATAACTAATTTGCAGAATGACGATGGCCCGCCCGATTTAAACGAATCACCTTACATCCTTGGTCTTTATCGTCACTTAACAGAGCACCTTGGTATGCAAACATTCGTTAAAGAACGGGCTTCATTTATCGTCGTATAGGATGGGATGTCAAGGTTGTCCTTCCCAGTGCACAGAAATCTTGGATCGGTTTGTTCTCTTTCAACATGCCTTTGTGCGGAAAACACTGACTATACTACTATCGATAGGCAAGGCATACCATATAAAAGAAGTCACCAAAGG
>JAJIRX010000241.1:0-24473 GCA_023853785.1 Psilocybe azurescens | reverse complement strand
GAGTGCACCAGCGGGCTTCAGATCAGGCGGCGACTTCTTTTGAACACCCGCTAGCCCCGGTCAGGAATATTGTTTTTGCAGGTGGATAGGAATTGGAAATGTGTTCGTGGTTGTATTAGTGCGTTTCACGGTCGCATTTTCTGGCCGTTTTGAGTCATTTTTCAATGTCTTTTTGATTGAAAAAATCATAAAAAACGGCACCTTCGTGAAACCTTCGGAACGGCTTCATTTTGTGTGGTCTTGTTCAAATAACTGGACAGTAGAGTGCGCGGAAAAAATGAAGAAAAACAAAAAAAATGATGTAAAAGGAGGGTAGGAGCGGTTTTTTGCATAGTTGAAAAACGGGGCCTTTTGAGATGTCAAAAGGACATCAAAAACAGACGTTAAAAAAAGCTGAAAATGGCCGCAAAACGCGACTGAAAGCCCCTAATTGTATTTTGGTGCACTGCTATTTGTTGGCTTGTTTTCTTGGCTTTTAGCTTTCGGAGAGACGTGTAAGTATATGAGGGCAAAAGGACCGCTGAGCTGGCTTAGGCTGCGCGGTCAGATCGAGTGAATATGAACTAAGTGTTTTTGATTGAGTCTTGCATCGTAGTTGTAGTTATAAATCCGTCGACATTTTTCGTTATATTTCACCTTGGCTCTCGATTCGTCACACATCTGCCGCGTTCTTCGCTTTGTTGCTTACTTTTCGGGTATCTGAACGACGAGCCAGGGAACAGTGTCTTCCAGGGCGGAGTGGAGCAGAGGTGCGACCTTGAACTTGAATAAGTAGACTAATGGCTGCGTGATATTGAATGTAAATATTCGCCGTCGCTTGAAGCCCAACAACTTTCTGGCATATGAAGCTGTGACTCAGAAGTGAAAGCTGCCAATCCGGTGCCTTTGCCCGACGTGCTGGTAGCCGTCCTGCATCATACAAATAATCGACAAAGACTCACTTACGTAGGTTTTCTTTCTGTGACTGAAGCACTTGAAAAGTCACACTATTTCGTTCACACCGTCTCACAGACTCTGTCTGGATGTGGGGCAGTACTACTGTGAACCTCCCCTCATAACGGGTAAGACAATAGTAGGAAAATGGATAGAAAATCTCTAATTAGATTGTTGTTGACCTGGTTATGTGGATGATCATAATAGTCAGGGATTTCAGTAAAATTTGAGTGGATAAGACTGCTGTTAGACTCAAGTTGGGCTGTTCAAACGTTCAAATATTCTTCAAGTTGGCGCTGCCAAGGCACTGCGACTACTAATATTAGCACCGACGCGACGCGTTTTCCCGCGTTTGTGGCAACTGAACACGTGCCACTAGCTCTCGCTGCTTGAAGTTGCAGTGGGTGGTCCAATATCCAACTAGCTCAACCACAAAGACGACGACAGCGGTGATCTCCAAGTGCCAACGATGTCAATAGCGATATCGCAGCTGAGGCCACACAAAGCCGAAGCAATCCACCGTATCCGGCTCAATGCGCTGAGCCTCGTCACCCTCCTCGTGCTGTCGTACCTGCTCCCGCTGCCCTCTGTCCCGGCCGCGCTGAAGACCGTGCTGCTCGCTTCGACGCCGTCGGACTCTCACCGGGCGTATTCATTTTCGCAGGTGTGGGTGTGGGCGTGCATTATAGGTGCGTAGTGTGCCTTGTCCTACGCGATACAAATGAAAGAGCTCTGCTAATAATATAATCATTTATGCACAAACAGAAATGGGAATGGTGACCGTGATGGGCTACAACCTGCTCGAAGCCACATACGCGATCAAGTACCCGCCCGCGCCCTCCCGCCGGTCCCCCAAAGCACTGCACAAACCTTCCTCCGCCTCTCCCTCTCCCTCTTCCTCCTTGCCTGCACTCTCCCCTTCACAGCCCCTCTCAAAATCCCAGCGGCCGTTCAAAGTGCTCTCGCCGCACAGCAGCCCGCAGCCCCAACGCCCGTTCGCGTACAACCCGTCGTCGTCGCTCTCGCTCTCCCGGGGTGGCCTCGACTCCTCTTCTCCCTCCTCCGCCTCGCCCAAATCGCCTTCCCGCACTGGTGGTGCGGCTTCGGCCACCCGTACGCGCAGTCCCCAGTATCGACGCCCTCGCGCGTGCTACACTACACCGTGCCCCCTCCGCGTCCACGACGTCCAACGCGTCGACGTCGTCTGAGTTCCTCGCGACGCCCAGCCCTGTCATCTCGGCGTACAGAGGAAGCATGTCGCTGGGGATGTTGGTCGTGAGTGTTTCTTGTTTTTCTTTTGTTTTTGCTTTCTTTTGTTTTGCTTTCTAGTCTGATTTCTTTACTTTCTTTAATTCGTTCGTTCATTCCTATCCCCTTCCTTTCTTCGTCTCTTCGTCTCTTCGTTTCATCGCTCCGACCCTTTCTACTATATCATTCTACGCCGCTTTTTTGCCTTGACTTTCACTTTCACTTTCCCTTCCGCTTCTCTTTCATTTTCATTCTGTGTACATCCTCGTCTTATCTCTTATATCCCCAGGCGCACTAGACGGCTCATACCTCAGCATGCTGAAGAACCAAACGCAAGAATCCGACGACGAAGAGTAACCCAAAAATAAAAGCGAAATCGTATTATATAAAAGAAAAGACACGATCAACAAATACCCCGAGTCGAGCTGCAAGCATACAATACAATACAGTACATTCGGGTTCGGGTTCTTGTGATGCGGGTGCGGGTGCGGGTGCGGAGTCCAGAGTCGGTTTTGTGTGGTCATGACGATGGCGATTGTGATGATGCTCTACTCTGTTCTACGCGAGGAAAAGGAGTAGGTGATGTGATGTGAGGCGGGGTGGGGTTTGGAGTTCGGGAAAGGTAAAGGGGACAAGATCCGATCACGACAAGAGTTGATTTATAAATCGTATGTAGTTGCACTTCAATTTTCGACCACAAGAACGAGAAGTAATGTAGAAACGATAATGCGCGCATATATATATATGATTTAAATTCCTTTCATCTTATCATGATCCATGATCCATGATTACACTCTTGGGTTTTAGGTTTCATTCAATGTACACATAATTTTTGTTTTTGTTTTTATTCCAGGCTTGTATTCAGTCGTCGCCCACCAGCAACAAGAAAAAAAAAACAAGGATACGCCTCAACGCCTCAACGCCTCAACGCCTCAACGCAACTACCTTGTCGAACAAATTATGTAGTACATACGATCCACTTTTTTCATTTTAGCGACGACAAAGGAACAACAAAATACATACACACATTACTACTTACTACTTACTAAACCTCATCAGGCCCTAAAGCGACATACTGGAACACCATGCTCGTCCTCTTCTCCTCCCTCTCCTCCCTCTGCCCCTGCCTCTCTTTCCCTGTCTCTTTGTCCTTCTCTAGCGAATTTTCCTCCAACGCACCATCACTGAGCGCATGTGCGTTCCGAGCCCGAGCACTAAAGCGCGGCCTAAGCACCATCCCTCCGCGGCACAGAGACAGTGATATTCACGTTCCGGCCCCCAAAGCTGCCGCCGAAGCCTCCCGCCGAAGTCTAAGCCCAGGGTTTACGACAGTTCTATGTATCCGTCAGGATGTATATAAGACCACAATCATGATAGTTACACACCCCGCAACAGTCTTCCATACATTCTTCAACTGTGCCAAACGAACCATGCTGACGATGTAATCGCCGACCTTTCTTCTTGCGATTCAAAATGGCTATTAAAAGAACAACTTAATAACCTTCACGACGACGAAAGTCGAGTATCATTACAATTCATTCCAAGGTCCTGCTGTCATCTAGTAAGCATGAAGTTCGCAGTAAGAGGGAAGCCTGGGTGCATACCGTTTGGTAAATCAACTTGTTAATTCTTCGAGCATTCCAGCCGGGCTCATATGGGAGACGAAGTGAAGCGACGTCATAATCATCCATCTCAATTATCCCAGAATCCTTTTCGCCTTTAAGATCTCCATTATACCTTTGGCCCGTACGCTTATTGCGTTGCTGGCTGAGAGCATTGTAAAAAAAAAATACATCCTCGGAGCTGCTGCCTGCCTCCCAGAAAAGTATTCCGCATATTTTCATTAGCAAATTGTTCCAATGCAAGCAGGCATGCCAGACACTCCATTCTCGCGATAGAGCGCTCATAGACCTGTGTATGTCCTGTGTCAGTATCTGGGTCAGGTGGAAACAATTGTAGCGGCCGCACTGTAGGATCGATCTTCGAACGCTCGAAGGTGGGAACATAGATCTCGAAAGACCTTTGGGAATATTTGGCCAGTCTGACTTCATACGAGGGTGATCGACGAGTCATGTCGACTGTATTGCATTGGCGCATCATGGCCACAACCGCGCGAGGGTTCGCCCATACTCGATTGCCTGATTTTGGTAAATAAATGCGCATATATTCGAGTAAGAAGATCATTTACCATCGTATGCACAGCACGGGGCATCGATATCGAATCCAGCGAGAATTTTGGCTGGAGACTGGTACACATGCAGTACAATCTGTACCGATCGGTAAGGGTATTGAGCTGAGGAATGACAAGGCGTTATTACTAGGTCAGGACGACAAAGTGACTTCTCACAATGAATAGAAACGTTGTGTTTAGTGCGGATGCAGGTGACATCCCAGGGCACAGAGTCTCGAACAGCGTCGTATATCTCCTTGATCTTGACTTCTGCCTGTAATCAAGTTTAACAAAAAACCAAGACATGCAGAACGAAAAATGTCGAGTACCTGGTCTGGAGTCATACCGCACAACAAAAGATCGACATCTGAAGTTGGGTACGCGTTCGAATGGTATCAAAAGTTTCACCTTCCGAAACAGGGGGTCAAACAGGCGAGCACAGATCCACCTGCGGTAACAACATTGTTCCAATTGACGAGCTGGGACAAAGATCCCTCTGTGAAAATCACTCAGATCTTCTTGAATTCTTCGACATCGGCGACTGTGAATGGCGTCCCTTCAAGTCTCCTGTAGTCGTCGGTAACTGGCATGACATACTTAGCAGAAAGGTCCTCTTTCCCTTCAACAACTGGAGCTGGGGCATCGAACACGTCGACCAGGCTGACATGGGGGTTGGAAAGACGTGCATTCTTTTTGTCGGTCGCGAATAACTTCCCCAACTCGGCCTCGTCGTCGAGAGACGGCTGCAAGGCCGTATGAAGCGAAAACCCTGGCCCCGCTGGCAACGCGTTAACGCGCTCAATGAAAGATTCGATTTCGATAGTGGGTTGCATGGTTGAGGAAGCTTGGGATTCGTTTGTTGGGTAGCAGTGGCCCTTTCCCAGTATTTAAGGCCCATCTTGTCGGGCACATTGAAAAGCCTGCTGATAACTCATTGACTCGTCGCGTTGGCCGGTTAGCGCAAGCTGGTCCGTCCTTGCAAAAAAAAAAGGGTTGTTAAAGCGGTCCTGCTCCATCCCAACTGCGGCCCCCTACGAATGACTAGTGAATTCAAGTAGAATTCTCAACGAGTCATGAATCATGATCAAGTGTCCGCTTGTCGTACGACCCGTTCCTGTTGCCTGATATGCCCGAGCCCTGTATGATCTGGGCGAAGCTTGAGTGCTGACTCCGCCAAGTGTCCACTGTCCAGTACCCGCTCGCGGTTGAAGCATGAATACTAGACTTGTGACTGCTTTGTATAAGATGGAAGGGCGAAATCGTTCTACAGGTTTGCCACGAGACTGCATGAATACGGAGTTTCAGGCGCATTGGGTGCATGGATGATGGAAAGTCGAAACCATTCCACCGTTTGTGAACTGAGTATCGAATCAACACGGCACATTGTCTAGAGAGAGCGGACATTCAAAGTCCCATCCGATCTAAAACCCGCTGCCAAAAACTTGACTTGACGACAAAGTCCACAACTTTGAGGCTGCTTTTACGCAATAATTAGGTAGGTGGGTACATCAAATTCTTTCTAAAGGTTGTAATATATACGCATCTCCTTTCTCATTTTCCCATATGAATGAAAGGAACCCATCGCCGGAACGAAACATTCCTGGAACGTAGCTCCTTGACCGCGATGTGCAGTGCATACGCAGACTTCGTCACATCTGGTTCACGAGTCGGTTTCCCGTCAGGACCACGGAAAAGTTCTCGATAGAATGCGTCTGCGATAGTAGGCCCGTCTTTATCCATCATTTCCCTACCCAATGCTATTAGAATTTATGTTCATCGGAGGAATGCCAGCGAGAAATAAACCTACCACACGGTAGCAACAACCCGTCGAAATCCTGAAAACAGCAGGCATGCAGCTAGGCTCATCGCTTCATCCGGTATATTTTGGTCACCCATGGCTGTCTCACAGGCGCACAGAAACGCAAGTGATCCATTCGGCATCTTCTCCTTCATAATCCTCGAGATCCGCAGTAGTCCATTGGACAGCTTCAGTCCGCTGTCCAGAGGTTTTCAATGGATTTTGCATGCCATGACATGCAAAGTGGACGACAGACACAGTCGAAAGACGGGAAGCGACATCTTCGATCTCTGCAGGTGATCCAGGGACACCCAATTCCACGAGAGCGTCACTAGATACGTACTGCCGAATTTTGTTTAACTCGTCTTTCGTAGAAGACAATTGTTGAGATTCGATGACTGCCATCATTCGAAACGTTTTGGTGGTGGGTACGGATGGCTCAGAAAGAAGCGCGCCTACAGTTGGAGTATATGAAGAAACGAAATAATCTGGAGCGCAATCGATAGCTAGGGCGCTATCATAATTGCCTGCAGCGTGGATGGGAAGGAAGGTAAAATAGCCAGTGGGACACCATTGTAAGATAGGCATTTGGTTTGATTTCTATGTTATATTATAACTTATAAGTAAATCGGTTATTAGCAGAAATTCAACAACTAACCTTGATATTAAGGTAATCAATTACCGGCTTCACCAATTCGTCCCACAACATTTTCAGAACAGGTCTGAAGGTGCCGTCGGAGTCTCCACCATCATTTGCAAAGCTTATTCCTCGCTCTTCACCTAGGAGCTTGATCATTGTGTCTCGGGTATGATCAATGAACGACCGTGATATCACAGACTGAGAGGTAGCCATATGGACGCTATCAACGAGTATCTTCAAGATAGGAGTGTGTAAGTTTGGAAGGGGGATGTGATGAATGTTTGTTGATGTCATGATGAGGCAGTGGCTGCGAACATCATTTTCGATGAGAAAGACAACTGGGTATTCGGATGCGGCTGGTTTAAGTGAGGATAAACGGGAGGGAGTAGAAAATCCTGGAACCCATCCAATTCCCTGACTTTGAGAATATTTTGTTCCCATTCTTCATTAAGGCGATTAAGTCGGGAAGCCTCCTGCTCTATGGATAACTTTTTCCGATTGTCCAAAAAATTCAGCAGTGCCATCACGATGAGATCCATTCTCGAGCTCGTTGGCAATATCTTGCAGTCTGGTTGCCAATTCTGGACCATTTGGTGCGATGTTGCGGAGTCGATGAAAGGGAGAGCGAAGAGATAGGACCTGGGACCAGAAGATGGCTCGACCTGATTCCAAAAATTCTATAGCCTTGTCCAAATTTCCAGAGAGAATAGCACATATAGATGCATCACGGGCTAAGCCATCGGTTCCCGTGGTCAAGGCTTTCTGTCGTGATTGTACATCCAAACTCAAAGCGGCGACTTGTGGCAAAACCTGTAGGGCAGTTTCATATGCATGAATTGCAGAGCTATGTTGGCTTTGGACAGCACATCGTATCCATCCCTTTGCAAAATTGAGACGATGATATGGAGGTCTGAATAAGTATTGTGCAGCAGCGCAGAAGAAAGACATCGCTTCATCGAGATCACGTTGTTCACCTCCTTGGTTGAATTGTGCCCACAATGCGTTAGCAAGATTATTGAGTGACTTGGAGCGTTCGGGATGGGGTGCAAGTCGGAGCTCGAGAGCTTGCCTGTGCAGTGAAATAGCTTCATCGAGATCACTTTGTTCACCTGTTTGCTTGAATCGTGTCCCCAGTGCGGTAGCAAGGTTATTGAGTGACATGGATCGATCGGCATGGGGTGCAAGTAGGAGCTTAAGAGCTTGCCTGTGCAGTGAAATTGCTTCATCGATGTCACTTTGTTCACCTGTTTGGTGGAATTGTGTGTGCAGTGCGCTAGCAAGATTATTGAGTGACCTGAAGCGTTCGGGATGGGGTGCAGGTTGGAGCTTGAGAGCTTGCCTGTGCAGTGAAATAGCTTCATCGAGGTCACTTTGTTCACCTGTTTGCTCGAATCGTGTCCGCAGAATGTTAGCAAAATTATCGAGTGAGATGGATCGATCGGGATGGGGTGCAAGTTGGAGCTCGAGATCTTGCCTGTGCAGTGAAATAGCTTCATCGAGATCACTTTGTTCACCTGTTTGCTTGAATCGTGTCCCCAGTGCGGTAGCAAGATTATTGAGTAACATGGATCGATCGGGATGGGGTGCAAGTTGAAGCTCGAAAGCTTGCCTGTAGAGAGAGATGGCTTCCTCCAGATTACTTCGTTCACCTGTTTGCTCGAATCGTGTCCACAGTGCGTCGGCAAGATTGCTGAGCGGTCTGGATCGATTGGGATGGGTTGCAAGTTGGAGATCGAAAGCTTGCCTGTGGAAGAAGATAGCTTCATCAAGATCACTTCGTTCACCTGTTTGCTGGAATCGTGCCCGCAGTGTATTAGCAAAACTGTTGAGTAACTTGGAGTGTCTAAGACGTGATGCAGCTTCATCAAGATCACTTTGTTCATCTCCTTGGTCGAATTGTATCCACAGAGTGTTAGCAAGATTATTGGGCAACATGGATTGATCGGGATGGGGTGCAGGTCGGAGCTCGAGAGCTTGCTTGTGGAGAGAGATAGCTTCATCCAGATCACTGCGTTCACCTCCTTGCCTAAATCGTGCCCACAGTACAACTGCAAGTTTATGGAGTGAATCAGAGCGATCGGGATGGGGTGCATGTCGGAGCTCGAGAGCTTGCCTGTAGAGAGAGACGGCTTCCTCCAGATCACTTCGTTCACCTCCTTGGTCAAATCGTGTTACCAGTATAAGAGCAAGGGTATTAAGAGAATTGACGCGACCAGGATGGGGTGCGAGTTGGAGCTCAAGACCTTGCCTGTAGTGAGAGATGGCTTCATTGAGATCACTTTGTTCACCTCCTTGTTTGAATCGTATCCACAGTACAGCAGCAAGGTTATTGAGTGAATCGGAGCGATCGGGATGGGGTGCAAGTTGGAGCTCAAGAGCTTGTCTATTGAGGAAGATGGCTTCATCCAGATCACTTCGTTCACCTCCTTTGTTAAATCGTATGCATAGTACAACAGCAAGGTTACTGAGTGAATTGGATCGTTCCGGATGGGGTGCAGGTTGGAGCTCGATAGCTTGTCTGTGGAGAGAGATGGCTTCATCCAGATCACTTCGTTCACCTCCTTGGTTAAATCGTATCCATAGTGCAAGAGCAAGATTATTCAGTGACTTGGAGCGTTCAAGATGAGGAGTAAGTCGGAGATCGACAGCTTGCCTGTAGAGACATATGGCTTCATCCAGATAACTTCGTTCACCTCCATGCTTGAATTTCGCCCACAGTGCATCAGCCATATTATTGAGCAGCATGGATCGTTTGGGATGAGGCGGAAAGACGAGCTCAAGAGCTTGGCTGTTGAGAGGGATGACTT
Source organism: Psilocybe azurescens (assembly GCA_023853785.1). Taxonomy (NCBI): domain Eukaryota; kingdom Fungi; phylum Basidiomycota; class Agaricomycetes; order Agaricales; family Agrocybaceae; genus Psilocybe; species Psilocybe azurescens. The sequence goes on along the minus strand of JAJIRX010000241.1, from coordinate 14,877 downwards.
CGTCGAGATCATTTCCCTGGTTTTTTTCATTCAATCGTGTCCACAGTGAGTTAGCAAGATTGCTGAGTGAGCTGGATCGACTGCGATTCAGTGAAAGTCGGAGCTCAAGAACTTGCCTGTGCAGTGAAATGGCTTCGTCAAGATCACTTTGTTCACCTGCGTGGTCGAATCGTGTCTGCAATGTGTTAGCAAGGCTATTAAGCAACACATATTGATCGGGATGGGGTGAAGGTCGGAGTTCGATGGCTTGCCTGTGGAAATAAATAGCCTCGTCGAGATCACTTTGTTGACCGTCGTGCTCAAATCGGACCGCCAGCAGAAAAGCAAGATTGTGGACACCAGCAATGTAATCCTCACTGCTCTCAGGCCTTTCTGCAATTATCCGACGGAAAAATGCCACTGCGGTATTCAGATCACCCATGTTACCGGACTCGGTGAACCGTTCATAGAGTTCCTTGGCGGAGCGAAATTGTTGGTGAGTACTTATGGCAATGCTCGTGTCTTCGGTGTTCCAAGCTTCCAGCCAAGCAAATGCTCTGTGAAGCTCGGAAATATCATGCGTTAAGTTGAACCGTTCTATTAACAACCCGCACAGTTGCATCCGAGTGTTCGTAGACGAGTGTTGCCGAGCTTGCTCAGTGCGAGATATCATGGCGTCTTGCAGACTAGAAATAGCTTCGCCTAGATCACTCGCAGTGGCAGTCGTATCATGCAAATGATTAAACCGGGCATATAATCCATCCACAAGAGTGGTTAAGGCGACAACACGGGTAGTAGATGCAAATGAAAGATGTGGAAGTGATTGTTGAACGAGGAAAATTACGGTGTTTAGGACATGAAGGGAAGTCGACTTCTGGAATTTTATCAAAGATCCCTTCGCCAATTCCAGTGTATCTTGTGTATCCGTCTCGTCCTCCTCTCTAATGGCGGTGGTGTCCTGATTAGGACTTATGACTTGGTCTGGCTTCGGAAGGCGAAGAGACATATATTCCGTTAAATCTTCATTCTGATTGGTGTACATGAGTCTGACACCCAAGGCGGACGCAAGATAACTCATAGCATCAATTTGGAGTGTATGCGTTATTGGATGGCTATCCAAAACTTGGCGAAACAGGAAGATCGCGGTGTCGAGGTTCGAAAGTGGTAACTCTGCCTTGCATTCTGCCATGAGCGAGGTTGCAAGAGCAACCATCTCCGACGCTTCTTCTTCATCGTCAATTAAGCTCTGTATTATATGACATTATTATCGCATTCAAGGAGAGAGAGAGAGCTTCAATTTACTTACATCTGTTGCAATAGGGGTGTTTCCACCGATGTCTGCAGTGCATCCAGCCGAGCCTCCACCTTTGACCTGCTCTTCATTAGATCGCGATGTATTGGATGTAGTGAAAAACGTACTAAAAGTGGTGGGCTCTCTTGTGTACTGGATTCTGCACTGTTACTTTCGCCATGATATCTGCACACACAAACTGTTAGAAACGACAAAAATTCTCCGAAATCAGTGATACGAACGTTAACTTCGACGGTATGAGATCCTGGCTGTTGGGTGAGGATGCATCTACTTTGTTATCGGGTAATGACTCCATCATAGTGGTGGGATGGTTAAGTTGCGGATAGAGGAAGGCCGTACTGGAAGTCAGCTCTGTTGGGGGTTATATGTAGGGGCTATGCAAGGAGACGGTAAACTTGGTACAGCCTTCAAGATAAATTTAATCCGATTCCTTCAACTCTGCTATGCGTGCATAGCACGAGCATTCGAAGCAGACTATTCTTGTGACATTCACAATTTGGGTTTGTAAATTTAAATTGAGAATATAGCGTTGCAGATTATGAGAGGTATGAGTTATGTGCAAGGTGTGTCGTATAATTTCTGACGCGCCGGGACCGGCACCGGCACTGTTGACCTCTTCTTTCCCCCAACACGACACGTCTTAATATCTTTATCTGGCCAATGGCAGGACACTGCTTTCTTTTCTGCAAAGATTCGATGTGGTCAGACGGAAGGGTTTAATTTCAGAAAAGTGTGTTATATCATATTCCTCTCTTAAAATGGCCCATCAAAAGTACAATCTCGTCTAAATCACCCTCCGTCTTTCATATTTTTCACTTGTTCTATGTCATTGCGGACCACTGAACTCGCTTTCAGAGAAATCCCCTGTTCCAAAGTACCCCTTTTAACCGTGCTTCTGTCAGAGAAGAAGGCCTGTCCATGGAAGCCCTCTCTTTCGCTGAAAGTTTAACTTTACTCTCTGGACGCTTGTTGGGCCTCAAACGGCTCTGAAGCTGCATTTCGTGACGGATCCTTCTAGTCGATATCTCGTAGCATAGCCATTTCATCGTTTCGTCGGGGTTGCACAGGTACACCTCTACTGCACCCTGAAGGATGCTGTGGCTTGTGGTTTATATGAAAAACGAGCCCTCGACTCGTGCTTCACACGGGGTACCAATATATCGCCGCGTTAATTTGAAAATATTCATATACATATATATGCCCAACATGTGCCCAATGTGTTCTATAAATTACATATATTGACATCGCATGAGAGAGTCAAGTAAGCTCGAAACAGAAAATTCAACGTATTTTATCTGATCCGAAATAAGTTAACTGTCCAGAAGAACACCACAGGGCAGTTTGAACGTCGGCAGTTGCAATTCCAGCATCACGAACGAAAGCAGAAAATTTAACAACATTTCCAATATAAGCACAGAGCGTGTAAGTGATCTATAATGAAGAATCGCATTGCGAAAGTAGGATGGATCAGTGTCATCGAACAAACACTCAGACTCCATGTCGCTCTTGCGACAATTAAGCCATAGGGTGTAGGCAGTCATTGAGAATTCTCATGGACAGTGAAAGTGGGAGACCGTCATGTCAATGCTGATGTTCCCGTGCTTTGACAGCGAAACTGGGCCAGGGATCCCTGACGTATTCGAGGAAATTCGAATATCCTGTTTGCGGATGCCGCAAATCGTCATTGTGCAGTGAAGGGGAGACAGCGGTACAGTTGTCAGTGATACAATTACATCAGGAGGTCGACAAAGAGAAGGTGCTAGTAACCTTTGGTATTCGATTGTTGGTATTGTTCGCGTACGTGCCGACGTTTCTGGGTCTGGGAGCGGGTAAACCGCTACTTGTAGTATGCGGCTGAGTTGTACGGATTTAACAGGAAAGTAAACAAGTACGTACCATAGCCGTAGCCTTCGTATGTGATATTTCCTGTACAAGAGCCTCTACAGATGGAGAGAAGGCCGGGCGCGAGTGCCATTTTATTTCTGTTGTTATTGTCGCTCGAGCCCGTGCCAAGCCCGCTGAATCAAGAAGCGAGCAGACCCTGCTTCAGGTTCCAGTGCAAATAAGTCATACAAAATGGATAGCAGAAGCATATACATACCAAAGCTGCTATCTCCTGTGCGATGTATCCTTTTCAAGGACCATCACAGAAATTGTCAAGCTCTTGCGTTTCTAGTAGGTTATCAAGGGCCCTTGCTACATATCGTGAATTGAACATGAGACGGGAGTAGGTGTTTCCAGGTATCGATGTGCGAACCAAACGTCGTCGCTGTGCGGACTTGACTTAAGTTGTTTCACTTGCTGTCTTGATTTCTCGGAATGCCCGCCGAACATGTTAATACACATCGATAGCGTCGGGCGGCGTCTGAGGCGTCCTTGATCTGGCCATGTTTGTCAAAAGTGCTCAGTGCCTGTAGAACTAAAGAGCTGATAAAGAGCTGTAGATGATTTTAGACTCACGACGACAGATGGTTTGCCATACTCGAAGAATGGGAATAGCGCATCAAATATACGTAGAGCCACGACACCATGAGAGAATCAATGGGTCCCAGACTCAGTAATCGGAAGTTTCCACCTGATTGGGGGATCATCTTCGTTGAGAGCTGGTCCTAAGAGCTGTTGGTCGAGGACTTTAAATGAGTTTCATTCAAGTTTGAATTAAATGATTGTTACATTGAAGATACATATGTCGTTAAAAGAGAAGAGACGGTATAGAACAGTTGAGATGAAAGCAAGACGTAAGAGCGTAAGATGGCGCATATTCGATGCCAATAGTGACGTCGCGGCTGATGCCGCACAAAGCCGAAGCGATCTACCGCATCCGGCTCAATGCGCGGAGCCTTACCACCCTCCTCGTACTTACTGTCGTACCTGCTCCCGCTGCCCTATGTCCCGGCCGCGCTGAAGACAGTGCTGCTCGCTTCGACGTGGTGGGGCTAGCACCAGGCGTGTTCATTTTCGCAGGTGTGGGTGTGGGCGTGCGTCATAGGTGCGTAGTGTGCTTTGTCCTACGCGATGCAAATGAAAGAGCTCTGCTAATAATATAATCATTTATGGACAAACAGAAATGGGAATGGTGACCGTGATGGGCTACAACCTGCTCGAAGCCGCATACGCGATCAAGTACCCTCTCGCCCGTCCCCTGAAAGCGCTGCACAAACCTTCCTCCGCCTCTGCCTCTGCCTCTTCCTCCTTGCCTGCATTCTCCCCTTCACAGCCCCTCTCAAAGTCCCAGCGGCCGTTCAAAGTGCACTCGCCTCACAGCAGCTCGCAGCCCCAACGCCCATTCACGTACAACCCGTCGTCGTCGCTCTCGCTCTCCCGGGGTGACCTCGACTCCTCTTCTCCCTCCTCCGCCTCGCCCAAATCGCCTTCCCGAAGTGGTGGTGCGGCTTCGGCCGCCGCGTACGCGCAGTCCCCAGTATCGATGCCCTCGCGCATGCTGCACTATACGGTGCCCCCATCCGCGTCCACTGCGTCCAACGCGTCGACGTCGTCTGAATTCCTTGGGACGCCCAACCCTGTCATCTCGGCGTACAGAGGGAAGCATGTCGCTGAGGATGTTGGTCGTGAGTATTTCTTGCTTTTCTTTTTCATTTCATTCCTTTTGCTTTCTAGTATGATTTTTCACTTTCTTTACATAATTCGTTGATTCATTTCTATCTTCGTTTCCTCGCCTCCTCGTCATTTCGTCTAATTTCATTGTTCCTTTGTTTCGATGTTTCGACCCTTTCTATCCTATCATTCTACACCGCCTTTTTGCCTTCACTTTCATTGTCACTTTCACTTTCCCTTCCGCCTTTCTCATTCCCATTCCCTTCCACTTCCACTTCGCTTTCTATTTCACCTCTATTCTTTCAACCTTTATGCACATGCACACCCTAATCTCATCTCTTATATCCCCAGGCGCACTAGACGGCTCATATCTCAGCATGCTGAAGAACCAAACCCAAGAATCCGACGACGACAAGTAGACCCAAAAATAACGCAAATATGATATAGAGTATATATAACAGAAACACGATCAATATCCCCGAGTCGAGCTGCGAGCTGCGAGCATACAGTACAGTGCATACATTCGGGCTTGGGTTCTTGTGATGTAAAAGCGGATGCCGATGCGGGTGCCAGGTGCGGGTCGGTTTTGTGGATGGTGACGATGATCTACTCTACTCTATTCGAGGAAAGGGAGGAGGTGATGTGATGTGATGTAGGCGGGGTGGGGGTTTGGAGTTCGGGAATGGGGACAAGATCAGATCATGACAAGAGTCGATTTATAAAACGTACTTGCACTCCAATTTTCACGACCACGAGAAGTAATGTAGAAACAATAATGTGCGCATATATACGACTTTTCTTTTCATCTTATCGTGATGCATGACCACCCTCTTGCGTTTGGGGTTTCATTCAATACAATGTAGATGTAGATGTACTTTTGTTTTTATGCCAGGCCTATATTCCGTCGTCGCCCACCAGCAAAAAAAAAAACAACAAAAAGCAAAGAACAGGGATACGCCTCAACGCCTCAACCCAACCCAATCACTTTGTCAAACAAATTTATGTAGTACATATGATCCACTTTTTTTTCATTTTAGCGACGACAAAGAAATAACGAAATACATACACATATTACTACTTACTACTTACTAAACCTCATCAGGCCCTAGAGCGACATACTGGAACACCATGCTCATCCTCCGCTCCTCCCTCTCCTCCCTCTGCCTTTGCGTCTCCTTCTCCCCTCCTCCATCTCTAGCGAATTTTCTTCCAACCCACCACCACCGGGCGCATGTGCGTTCCGAGCCTGAGCCCTCAAGCGTGGCCTAAGCGCCATTCTCCGGGAGCAGCGACAGTGACATTCACGCTCCCGCCCCAAAGCTGCCGCCGAACCCTCCACCGAAGCCCAAGCCCAGGGTTTACTACAGGTCTATGCATCCGTCAGGATGTATATAAGACCACAATCATAATAGTTACACACCCCGCAACAGTCTTCCATACATTCTTCAACTGTGCCAAACGAACCATGCTGACGATGCAATCGCCGACCTTTGTTCTTGCGATTCAAAGTGACTATTAAAAGAACAACTTAATAACCTTCACGACGATGAAAGTCGAGTATCATTACAATTCATCCCAAGGTCCTGCAGTCATCTTGTACGCATGAAGTGGGCAGTAAGAGGGAAGCGTGAGTGCATACCGTTTGGTAAATCAACTTGTTAATTCTTCGAGCATTCCAGCTGGGCCCATATGGGAGACGAAGTGAAGCGACGTCGTGATCATTCATATCAATTATCCCAGAATCCTTTTTGCCTTTAAGATCTCCATTATACCTTTAGCGCGTACGCCTATTGCGTTGCTGGCTGAGAGCATTTGCAAAAATACATCCTCGGAGCTGCCACCTGCCTTGCAGAAAAGTATTTCGCATATTTTCATCCGCAAGTTTTTCTAATGCAAGCAGGCGTGCCAGACCCTCCGTTCTCACAATAGAGCGCTCGTAGACCTGTGTATGTCCTGCATCAGTATCTGGGTCAGGTAGAAACATTTGTAACGGCCGCACTGTAGGGCCAATCTTCGAACGCTCGAGGGTTGGAACATAGATCTCGAAAGACCTTTGGGAATACTTGGCCAGTCTGACTTGATACGAGGGAGATCGACGAGTCATATCGACTGTATTGCATTGGCGCATCATGGCCACTACGGCGCGATGGTTCGCCCATACTCGATTACCTGATTTGCGATGAATGAATGCCCATATATTCATAATAATAAAAAGGATCATTTTACCATAGCATGCACAGCACGGAGCGTCAATATCATATCCAGCGAGAATTTCAGCTGGCGATTGGTACAAACGCAAGACAATTTGTACTGATTGATAAGGATATTGAGCTAAGATCCGCCAATTAGATGAAGCGCTGTGATAAAAGAAAAGAAAACTCCTTGGGTGATCAAGCCAAGGGGGGGATCCAAGGGGTTGACAGAGAAGAGATAAAGAGTGAGTCGAAGAGTGAGTGTAGTCGATAGAGAAGCTATAGTCAAAAATATGTGACGAGGCGTGCTTTCACACGAGTCTCGACACACTGGGAGAACCTAGGTAAAGCAGTGTATTCAAGGTCGACTACCTACGTACATCAACAAGCTCTTTATATATTGTAGAAAGTGTCTACGTAATATTAATTACTCGAGCAAATACGATTAGAAAGAGGCTCTGGTGTCATGTCTGGAATGGTCCTAACGCCTAATCGGGCGTTAAGTATCCCAATTGGGCGACACTTAACACCTAATTGGGCCAAATTATCGCCCAATTAGGCGTTAAGTATCGCCCAATTAGGACACTTAACGCCCAATTGGGATACTTAACACCAATTGGGAACATCAAATATTGAAACTCAGTTCGGTATTTTGTTCTCACGCTTCAAATTTGCGTTGTGAGCTATAATGGAAAGACAATTTCTTATAAGCTACAAGAGCATCTAGTGGCATACTATTAAACCTAGAGTGAACATTGGCAGGAGAAGCAAACTATGTTAGTAAGTCAGCCACAGAGACAACCACATGAGAAACAAGTATGGTCTATCAACTATGTTTCCCATGTACTTACTCCAGCAAAACAGCATCTGCCAGGGATTTCAAATAATCAGACAGAGACTGTTTCAGTCACTGTTTCAGTCACTATTGCTCAAAATTTGTTGGTGCAGAATGCAGAGCCATCATCATCAGCACTTTTTATCCAAAATGCAGTGATGTAAGATACTGTACTATTATGACCAATTATTCATGCCCTGTGATGTAAGATACTGTACTATTATGACCAATTATTCATGCCCTGTGATGTGTGATGCTAAATGTTCATTTTATGTAGTGCCCAAAATCAGAGTGTGATAGTTACAGTGACAAAAAGTGTTCATAGGACCTGATAGCTCAGATAGTGACTCAGGCCTTAATTCTTTCTGCATGCAGACAGCGCTCTTTCAATTTCATGTCATGTCACAAATTTAGCGACTTGTTTAACAAAGCATATGGAATCTCGTTGAGGATCTGATTCTCCAAGAAAGATTCCATGTTTTTTAACTGGGTATATATATTCCTGAATTTCATTTACAAGCATTGATGCTCGATGAACACTTAATGAATGTGCACAGAGGCCAGTGTCCCTGAGAGTCAAAATTGATAATTGAAGTTACTCTGAAAATGGGCCAAGGCAATAGCCTCTTGTTCAGATTCTTATTCCACACGCTGTTTTTCAGCAGTTCACCACTTCATAAATTCTGTCTCTTCTTGAGTATGTTCCTCCTCTTGGATTTTGCCCAACAAGAGTTGTTTATCCTTGACAGGAATATTAATAGAACTGAAACATCCTTGCTCACACTTTTGTCTTCAAAAAATCACAATCCAGATACTGAATAACTTGCCATGACAAATAATCGGATAACCAACTGGATTTGACAGAGGAAAAAATAGAGAGCAAAATTTCCCAAATACACCAAACAGAAAAAAAAATTGACTACATCATCCCACCAGCCATGCACAATAATTCTCAGCTTGCCTTGAAGCATCTCAGTTATTTCCAACAAAAAATACACTCCTATCAATTATGTTATGAACACCTTATTTTTCTTTGTTCTTTTTCTTTTCTTTTCTTTTTCTTTCTTCTTATCATATGATGGATAATATCATGTGAACATATATTGACTCATTCTATCCTGAATCATATTGTTGATACCATTATGACTCATTTTCATTCTGACTCACACTCTGACTTACATTGACAGCTCTGTAGTAACTCATTCTATGTTCTGACTCCTACTTGGACTATACTGTACTATAATCATAAATACTCAAAACACTTAAATAGCCAGTAGACACTGCTATTGTTCCTCAGCTAATTCTTGAGAATCTTATCTCCTCTTACTCATACTGCTTGAACTCGCTGTTCTTGACTACTTGACTGTTGGCTTTATCCATGCACATGAATATAAGCCTGAAGTTGTAATAAATTAGATATAGTAGAGTATAGCTAGAGCATGTTTTTGACAGAAAAGTTGAGAATTTTGACCTGTTCAAAACACAAACCAAGGGTGTTCACTCAGTACTGTGATGTGTGATGTTGACCATAAATGTTCAGTTCACATGTCTGCATGACACCATGATGTAAACAAACAGTGATAATGGTACAGTATACTATATGCCTCTCAGGCTCTTTCTGAACCCACCACACATGATACAACAATGCAGGATGTACCTTTGTCTTATCCTGAACTATATACTATGCCTGGACCCTCAGATGATATAAATATGCAACAATCTGTTTTCCCAATTTTCTCAGTTTTTCCATTAAATTAGCCTCCTTTTCTGGAGTTTATGAAGTTTGGAAAGAAGAGAAGCCCATAAAATATAGATGTAAAGTTTATGTTAAAGCTGGCTGTGAAGGGACAGAGTGTGTAAGTGTTGTGAGTCTATAGAGGTATGTCTTCTATATTAATTATCACACCATTCATGTTACGATCTCAAGTTAGAATCACGCAGTGTGCGTAATCTAACCCTGTCGTTTACAAGAACAAGTTCAAGTTCAGAGTAGAGCAGGTTAAGCAGGTTGGATTCTCAAGAACTAGCTAAAGAATACAGTAGATGCTCCCTTGTATAAATACTATGAACTGTACAGCTAGTTGAAACGAGATCGAATGTTCATCAGCAGATGTATATAAGAATAGAAGAAACAGATCAAGTTGAAACGAGTTTGAATGTTCATCAGCAGATGTATATAAGAATAAGAGAAACAGATCAAACGTTCATCAAAAGATGTATTATAAAAGATGGAAGTGAAAGTAAAGTTCATCAGAGCGTACGATGATGTAATGTGAAAGATGACAAAGAAAAGGAAAAGAAAAGAAAAGAAAAGAGAAAAGAAAAAGAGTAAAGACTTGTCGTAACATTACCCCGTACTACACTCCTTATGCCTCAGAAGGAGTGAAGTCCAATACTTCAGTGGGCTCAATAGTCTCCGTATGGTTCGCCTGTGGTGTTGGCAATTCCGGCGTCGTCGGTGAAGAGGTCCAGGGCTTCAGGAGTTGACAGTGTTTGAGCGTAACGGGTATGGCAGGTTGTTTGCCTTGCAGACGTGGGTTGGCGGGAGTAGAAGAGGAAGAAGCAGCGGGAGTATTGATGAAAGACATGTTGCGTTGTTCTGGTAATTGGAGGTATGGTTTAGAGGTAGAACGACTTGGCCTTTTAACTACTTTAGCAATCAGTGGAAGGCGTCAATGGAGCTCTCGTTCGACCAGATTTAGTTTGAGGCGTAGAGATCTGGCTTGGTGATGGGCAGCTTTAGCAGCAGCTGGGCGGTAGTTCTGTTTTGCTGTCTCCTTCCGATCAATTGTTTCGTTGTATGCGGTGAGAATTTCTCTTTGCAGCGTCTCAAGCTCTTCCACAGTCTGATCAGCCAGAGGGGTATCAAAGATAGGGGTTTCGAGTTGGTTTGTTTCCCGGAGTTTCGGAGTGAAAGAAGAGGCAATACGTCGGAGAAGGCGAGGCATCAGGGTGGTAGCGGTGATCAGAGTTTGTGTAATTGGTGGTATTCTTTAAGAGTCTCGTTGTACGTCGTCAAACGCGTCATCTTTTTTCCCCCACGTTGCTTGGGAGATAGGGAATCCCGTCCATTTGATAAGGTATTGATATTTTTGCTTTCCTTTCTTGGGTTTTCGTCCTGTCTTTCTGTGATTCAGAATGGTTTCGACTTCCCAGTGTTCTTCTTTATTTTTGATTTGAGGGTGGTGGTCTAGGGAAATTCGGTCCGTATGTTTCTGTCTCCGTTATATGGCATGAGTAGAGTGGGCGTGGAAGACGTCATGGATCTTCCATATCTTGGGTATTTTGAGTCTGTAAGTGAGAGGTCCCAAGACTTCTGTGATTGTGAACGGGCCTTCGTTTTGGTTTCATCTTCGAATGGTACCTCGTGGAGATGTTGCGGAGTCTAGCCAAACTTTCGTTCTTTCTCAAACGGTTTGAAGGTCGATTTTTGCTCGGCTATCCTTTGTCTTGCAAGTTCATGGGCAGCTAACGCTTCTCGATCTCTCAGGAGATGTTTGACTTTTTCTTCCACAGATGGGGCTTTGGTGTTCTCAAATGCGAGTGGAATGGCCAGCGGAGACAAACCTAGGGTGAGTTCGAACGGGGTTTTGACCCTTCGGAGTGTTTTCTGTTGTTGTGAGTGAATTCTAATGTTCCAACTGACTTGTTCCAATCGGTTGGGTGTGAAGAACAATAGATGGATAGGTAGGCTTCTATTTCTTGGTTGAATCGCTCGGTGGTTCCGTCTCCTATTGGATGATAAGCTGTCGTTAATTTGGACTTGATCCCTAAGAGTTTCATGAGTTCTTGGAAGACCTTTCGCGGTGAATAGGGGGTCTCGGTCTGAGAGATAATGCTGTCTGGGAGTCTGAATCACGTTTGAAAAGATTGTCAAGTAAGAGTTGAGCTGCTCCTTCCAGCGTCAAGTGCCTCTCCTGGTTTCCCTTTCTTCCGGCAAGGTATTAAAATCACCCCCTTAGTAAGCCCATGGTCTACCACGACCATGAGTGCATCCACAATCTGTCCTGCGCTGTTTTTAACTGGTGGTAAGTCGGTTAGAAAGTCCATTGAACAGTTTGCAAATGGTCGTGTAGAAGTTGGTCCGGCAATTGGCATGAAAGATGGGTGAGAGGGATTTCTGTTAATCTTGAATTGTTGACAGATTCCGCAGCCTTTGACGTATTGTTTTACGAAGGATCGTAGCCTAGGCCACCAGTAATGTGTCTTTACTGCATTGTAAGTTTCTAGTTCTCCGGGGTGTCCTGCCGATGGTAGATCATGAAAAGATTTTACAATTTGTTGGCGTAGATTTTGGTTCTTGGTATATATGTTTTATCTTTATAAAGATAACATTTTCCCATTGAATTCCTCCGTTTTCCAGTCGTCAAGGGTCGGTTCGGTAAGTTCGATGGTCCTTTTTGCAATAGAGCCTTCAAGACTTCTGCAATATCTGTGTCGAATTCTTCCGAATCAATGATTTTTGTTGTAGTTCGGTGTCGATTAGATTGACAAAGTTCTTCCGGTAGTAGAGTCACATCTTCATTATCGTGGTCTTGTCTGGTATAAAATCTGGCCTTCTCGATAAAGCATCAGATTGAATCATTTTCGTTCCGGGCATATGGATTAGTTTCAGATCGAATTCGGATAGGTATAATGACCATCGAGCTTGCCGTCTGTTCAGGTTTCTTGGGCTTCTGAAGTAGGTCAGGTTCTTGTGGTCAGAATGGATGATCGTCATATGTTCAGATCCTTGAATGTAGTGTCTCCATTCCTGTAATGCCCGTACAATTGCCAGGAGTTCTCGATCGTAGATTTCATAGTTCCTTTCTGTCGCAGAAAAGGTTTTTGAAATGAATGCACATGGGTGTCTTTCACCGTTACCATTGAGTTGAGTCAGAACGGCTCCAGATGCATATTTAGAGGCGTCACATTCGATTTGAAATGGTTTGCTTGGGTCTGGCATAGAGAGAACCGGTTCTTCTGTGAATCGTCGTTTTAGTTCGTCAAAGCTTCGTTGAGCTGCGTCCGTCCATTCGAATTTCTTGTCCTTCTTTAGGAGATCGTTCAGGGTTGTGCCACAGAGAACTTCCTGATGAATTTTCGGTAGAAATTTCCAAATCCCAGGAATCCCTGACTTGCTTTACTGTGGTGGGTGCGGGCCAGTCTCGGATTCCTTTAAGTTTTGATTGGTCCATGGAGATTCTTCCTTCTTCGATTATCATTCCCAGATATTCGACTTTCGTTGTCTGAAGACGCATTTTTCTGGTTTGAGGTATGGTCGTTATCCTTTAGCCTTTGCAGGACAATCCGTTCGTATCTTGCCAAATCTTCTTGATTTTCAGCAAAGATTAAGATGTTGTCCATGTAGATAATCACGAATCCTCCAGATATTTAGCCTTCAAACAGCGAATCCATCATGGATTGAAAAGTGGCTGGGAATTGCATAATCCGAAGAACATAACTGTGGGTTCAAAGAGACCTCAATTTGTTTTTGAAGGCAGCTTTCCGTTGATCTTCCTTTCGAATGCGAACATTGTTGTATCCTTGTCTGATGTCCAGTTTGGTAAAGAATTTTGCTCCTTTGAGTTTGTCCAGTAGATCAGGATCCGTTGCAAAGGGTAGGCATTCTTTACTGTCCATTCATTTAGATATCGATAGTCTTGACAAGGTCGCAGTTTTCCATCCTTCTTGGCTACAAAGAAAAAGGAAGCAATGTCTGATTCTGATCTGACGATATATCCTTTGTCTAGCATTTCTTTAAGAAATTTGTCCTGTTCGATTTGTTCTTCCGGGGTGAGGCTGTAGACCTTGCATGGTTTCCCCGGGTTTGAATTCCAGGTTTCCAGTTCGATTTTGTGGTCCCAGGGTCTTGAGATGGGAAATCGATCTGCTGCTTTTGTCAAAAAGTCCGAGATAGTCGTTGGAGGGTCCCGGGGAATAGTTCTTCCAGAGGCTTAGCGGGTGTCCTATTTTCGTGTTCCATTGCCAGAGTTTGTGAAGCCGTAGTTTTCGCGTTGATCCATGCCTGGTCCAATTCTTTGGAGTCTTTGGCTTCGATAAAATCTATTACCAAAGTGTTGAAGTCTTGAGTGGGGCGTCCGTGGTGTCATGATGAGTTCAGTTTCTTCCAGTTCTTCTTCCACAGTAGTGGTGCGGATAGATTTGGAAACTCTCCATTTAACTTTTCCAGTTTCCCAATCAATGTCGGGTTTCCCCGTTTTCTGAAGCTCAAGGTAGTCCTAGAATAATTTTTTGTCGTCCTAATCCAGAGACAAATAGAATTTCCTTGTTCGTTCTGTTCCCGATAGTGAGATTGAGTTCTACGAAAGTAGAGATGTTCACTTTCTTTGAGAGTTCGTCTACGTTCTGGTAGAGATTCTTTCTTGTTAGAGTTCCGTCTACGTTGTACCGTGAGGCTCCTCTTCAGGTTTTTTTGTTCGGTCCTAGTTTTCTAGCGTAGTTTTGGTCGATGAATTTTCCACCAGCTCCAGAGTCAATTAGACCCAAGGTTTGACGATTTGTGGCTTTCCGTTTTTATGGCAGAGAAAGAAATCGGTAAATGCATAGATTTATTCTCAAGTGTAGCCATAAATACAGAATAGATGCCTAATCGTGGAGAGACCGGCGTCGATTCGGTTCTCCGTTTAAAATCCTCAGTGTTGTTATCCTCCTCCTGGTTTCCCATCGCCAAACTTGCCAGTTCCTCTCTTTCCTCCATGTTCAACTCCCGGATATGGGCATGAAGGTCCTTGGGTGTCCATTTTTTCTTCCCGGCAACTCCTTCGACATGGGGAATGGGTTGTTGTTTTTCTTCTTCTGAGGGCAATCTACTGCGAGATGTCCCTGTTTGTTTATCAAACAAGCCCCCCTTTTTCATAAGGCTCGTTTGTTCCTGGTGGTCATAACATCGGCGTCCATTGCAAGGGTCCTTTCTTGTACGGCTCTGGGAATAAATTGGCATTTGATTGAGGCGGGCTCTTATTCTCATGCGAAGTCGATAGCTCCTATCGAAAGACATGGCT
>JAJIRX010000240.1:0-17562 GCA_023853785.1 Psilocybe azurescens | reverse complement strand
GCTAAGTCGTTGGAGTGAAGAAAACGCACCAGATCTAATGAAATCGGCCCATTCCTGTGGAGAAATACGCATGGCTCGACCAGATATTGTCAACTCCACCAAGTTCAGACATATATCGTTTACTACGGTGAGAACGGCCAAGTCGACAAATAGTCCGTGAAGGTGGAGACATCGCAGTGATGCTGCGTTTGTCGGAACGATATGCACCACAAATGGATCTGCCTTGTTAACCTTTGCGCCTCGTAATGAAGGCACCGGACCGCGCACGAGGTAAGCACGAGGCGAAGTTGTTCCCCAAAGACGTCTGGATCACTTGTAGTGACATGCAAACGGTCCAACGATTTGGCACCATTTACAAGGTTGAGAAGATACCCATCAATGATGTGGATATTGTTGAGGATAAGTTGGGTGATGGAGGTGATGTATGGCATTGAAGGAGGAATAATATCGAGTTCGATGTGAGTTAACCGGAGCTTGTTAAGACTGGGAAACCCAAAGGCCAGTGATTCGTCCCACTCTAAAGATGCTGAAGAGCTCAGACGGTGACTTATAATGCTGCCATCAATATGAAGCTCTTCAACCTCGTCTGGATTTGCAACTAGCCTGAGGAATCTCTCTGCCTTTACAGCCAATTCGCCTCCGAGAGCTATTCGACGCAGACCTTCCAAACCGAGCAGATATCTAAGGGCTCTTAGTTCTGCAGGTTGAGGTCTATGAGACTGAAAATCTTGTATGATGGGTTGAAGAGAGATTCCTTCAACCAAAGAAGCCAGAAGTGGGCTCCCGGATAGAGTTG
Source organism: Psilocybe azurescens (assembly GCA_023853785.1). Classification (NCBI taxonomy): domain Eukaryota; kingdom Fungi; phylum Basidiomycota; class Agaricomycetes; order Agaricales; family Agrocybaceae; genus Psilocybe; species Psilocybe azurescens. The sequence continues at coordinate 16,766 of JAJIRX010000240.1, read as the reverse complement.
CGGCAAGTAAGACCGCTGCTCTGAAGGAATACACTGTGGGACAGGGGTATAGTCTCTTGCGGGTGTGATAGAGCCATGGAGAGGAGACAGAAGATAGGACAACGTAGTCCTTTATCCACCAGTTGTGATTCGCGTCGAGAATGAGAGGGATGAGGTCGTTGACGAACGGAGAACGTGCAAGCATGTTGGTTTGTGCTTAAGTGATGTCACGGCATGCCGCATGCAGCTCTCGCAGGCGCTCTAATAAGCTCTCTCCTATATACCAACACGACGCCGTATATGTCGTCGAATACACCCTTGTACGCCATTCCAATCAATAAGCGCCCTCCAAAGACATGGTTTAGAGTCTTCCAAGCCCTCCTTTTCACTATTCTCTTCAACTCAGCATGTATCATGATCAATGGCTCTCAATTCGTCTTCCTCTTGCCCTTCCGCATTCTACCATTTAGATGGTCCAGGAAGTTATACTATGCTGGCATCCGATACACTAAAGGTGCCTTTGGAAGTCTGCAGGGTCTGTCAGCGCTTCAATGGTCCTCATGTTCCCCACAACTTACCTGGCACACACAGTTCTCATGTGCCAGTGGTTTGCTCCGACCAAGCTGCTCATAACTTTCGAGACCCAGGGCATGGGTGCGTTCACTCAAGAAGAAATAGACAAGTACATTATCAAGGACAAGGATGGGAATGTTGCTGGCCTCGATCTGCCGACCAAGTTCGTACTCATCGCCAACCATCAGGTCAGCATAATGCACGAGCATCTCCTCGATGACGCACTCATCATTTTGCAGGTCTATGCCGATTGGTGGTACGCGTGGTGCTTGACATACTTCATGAGCCCTCAAGGCATCCACCGTTATGTCTATATAACCCTCAAGAAAAGTCTTCGCTGGGTCCCCATTGTCGGATGGGTAAGCTTCCACAATTGGCTCATGAGCCTGTTTTCCACGTGTTTTATAGGGCATGCAATTCTTCAAATTCATATTTCTTGCCCGGTCCTGGGCTTCTGATCGACAACAGTTGGCAAGAGATCTTGCAACGTTGGGTAGGGAAGCAGAGAGGGAAGGCAAGCCGCTATGTTTCATGCTTTACCCTGAAGGTACTCTTGTCAGCAAGGATACCCGACCGAAGAGTAAGAAATACGCAGAGAAAATGGGCATAGTAAGTCATATCTCCGATACGACACCCTTGCATCCCTTCGCTGACGTTGAGAGACAGACAGACATGAAGCACATTCTGTTGCCAAGGTCTACAGGTTTGCACTATAGCTTACGCTCGCTTTCTCCGAGAATACCAGATCTCCGGCTGCTTGACTTAACAGTCGCATATCCTGGTGAGTTGGCATTTTAAGTTTGGTCGCCGCTGAACTCATCCCTTGCCACAGGCATCCCACCTATGGGTTATGGGCAAGATTATTACACTCTGAGATCTCTCTTTTTCGACGGTGTGGCACCCCTGCCATCCATATGCACCTTAGGATGTTCGACGTCACCGGCGGCGTTCCGATAGGAAACCTAACAGGGACAACTAGTGCCGGAACACCAGATCCAAAGTCTAAGCGTATAGTCGAAGTTGACATTCCTAGCGAAGAAAAGGATGTCTTTGACGCGTGGCTAAGAAAGCTCTGGCAAGAGAAAGATGAAGGGATGGACAAGTTCTTCGAGACCGGATCACTTGCTCCCAAAGAAACACAAACACCTGCAGTAGAGATTCCTCTGAGATTGCGACGAAAAGAGAGATTCTAGATGCGTTTTGTTTCTTCTGGCCAGCGAGTGCTGCGTACTTGTGGGGTAGATTACGAGGGTGAAGCATGTAGCAGAGTACATGCATAGAATTTGGTATACCGACATTCGCCTATGAATACCATTATCTACCACCTTGTGCCGCGGTCCGTTTTTGTTCGATCTGGGGAGACCATGAAGAGGCTGGTGTCAAGGAACCTCTGCACACAGTTGGAGAGACAATTTTCCTCGCCCCTGGAAAAGCGTGTAGATGGTGTGCCAGTGATGCACCTTTCAAGACATATAAGTATTCTGCACCGGCAGAGTATCAGAGAGTACAAACTTGTCCCAGCATGTAGTTGTAAGCTGTTGAACTGAAGAATTCAACCGTGCCTTGAGGCAATGTCAAGTTGTCTTCAAACAGGGAAAACAGAAAGCCTCACAATTGCCTGTTGGGTCTCAAGAAAAGACGCCAACTCTTTCTAACGAAGACTAAGAAATGGAATAGGCCATTGGAAAGTTGAAACTCACCTGAGTCGCCTCGTCGAATTTTTCGGCCATAATGGATGGTGACGAAAGTTAAGAAGACAGTGACCGTGTTCCACTCTGGGCCGCGCTCACATAAGCTGTTTGATGGATTGGCCTGATCAGGCAACTTGTGCCCGACACAAACAAGTCATATCGGATGAATTAACAAAACGTTTCTCTTCTATCGCAATGCAAACAAAGTTTATGTTCCACGATGGCTTCTTAGGAAAGCTACGTCTGATTACAAAACGAGGGCCGGTCTTTCTTCCTGCTTTCAGTGCCCCTTGTCTTTCGAGCTCGCTTAAATTCACATTACTAGGGGCTGAGCCTGGAGCCAACACGCCTTCCGCCTTAAATCCTTGCAACCGTTCTTTGTCTTCTTCTCACTCTCTTGTTTAACTTAGCTGACGGCCGGATCGAACTCTCCGGACTGTAAACCTCGTTGGCTAGGATATCTACACGTGAGTTTCATTCTTGGGCAGTCTTCGTTGACCGTTCTGGTGATCTATATTGGTATATAATCGAGAAACTTTGAAGGGTCCTTTTCTTCTGACTTTGCGCATCTGCCTCGTGTTTACCATCTAACATGCATATGTACCCGACGGTGCCCACATCCCAGCAGGCCATGTCCTCTTCCTTCTCCGCAGAGAGTGTTCCAGCGTCCGTCTCTGAATCTCTAGCGCGTGGCTAATATTATCTAACATAAATTATGTAGGCGAGTCGGATACCTAAGCCGCAAAGCATTGCCTATTAAGCGCAACGACGCGGAGCCACTTACTCGGGAAGATGTTCAATACGACCTCCTCGAATACTTGTTCACCAATAACGGGGCAGTGTTCACCGATCCTGCTTCTCCAAAAGGACCTAAGATGACATTCGGGACTCTATATGCATCGACCGTTTTCAACTCCAACAAATGCTCTAAAGTGTTAAAGGACAAAATGGTTGAGACACCAGCCTTCAACATCGAGTTTGCAAAGATAGCTCTTCTGACAAATGTCGGTCGCATCAACACGACTATGGCTTGTAAGAACTTAGCTCTCATCTATGTATATCACGAACTGAATTGTATGACATCAGTCTTTCCGGAAATGAAGACGGCTCTAAGAACTTATCATCCGGTGCCTTCATTACAGAAGACCGACGGCAATGCACAAGATGCCCCACGTATTAAAAACTGTCTCAAGGCTGCCAATCTTCCTGCGGAGAAAAAGGAGAAGATATACCAACTACACCTGATGAAGTGCTTGACAAGCTTGTATGTTTATTTTATCCATTTTGACCTTTACACTTACTCGACCAAGAGAGCCGGCCAAAGACCGTCAACAAGTGTGGTTAATATGGTCTTCGTCCTTGCTAACCATGCGGCTGTGAGATGCTTACCCTTTCTGCTTGCCTTGCTCTCATAGCCATTACAGCCCCTTTCCAGTATTCATTTTGACGGAACCTTGAATTTCTTGGATCTCTTTCTTCCTAATACTCGTTTCGCTTCTGCAGACCGTGGTAGGGCATTCCTGTGGCTCCTTTATCACTACCTCGAAGACTATGAAGGTATCAACCCATTCGAAGACTTGCATGCCAAGGCGAATCCAGGAAAAATCCCTTTTCTTCGACAGCTCTCCCAAGCAGAATATAGAAGAGAGAATGTCGATACTCAAGAAGAAATTCACTGGGGCAACAGGATGTCGAATCAACGGAATCTCTTTCTCCAACGGCTTGTGGCGACCAATGAAGGAGACAAGAAGGCTAAAGCTAGTGCTCCACACTTTGTTACAGGTTTGTTACACAGCTGATAATTGCCACAACCGCTTTCAATTTATACAAGTGACTATCGTTTTTCAGAATCCGGTAGTAACCTTCCAAGGTCGCAGCGCCAACTGCAGGAAGCCCCTAAGGATGAGGCGTCCTTCTTATTTTATGTACCCAGCCAAGAGCCTCTGCCTCCCCAACGCTCTCAGCAAATACCTATATGTAAGTTGAACTTCTGGTCAAACCTGTCCATCTTATCTTCACGAATTTCCTTCTAGATACAAGCAGACACCGCATGTCAAACTCTGCCAGTGAGCGCAGCATGTTCCAGCGTATGTCAACTGCTGCCTGATCTAAACAATTCACTGATTTTCTCGTTTTCTTGCTACAGACGCTTGGCATTTGGCATCGTCAGTAGATCCGTTAGTTGATTCTGATGATGAAATGGTTGATCACCATAATCGAGTCGATTACAGTGAGTCTTTTTAGCGTTGTCGGAAAGGCGGTATTTAACAGGATATCAGGCCGTCGACTGAGCGTTATCGCCAGGATACGCAAACGGGCGCAGGCACCGCCATGAAAGCTCATCCTTTATTCTTGTCGAACATCCAGCGAAGATTTCTCTTGGAATTTGAAGGGCGCGTATCTCTTGTATAAGTATTGCAATATAACCACCTACAGCTACAATCTTTAAAAGACACCATGAAAAATGGGATCCTGTCCCAAACCCAAGAAATTAAATGAACGAATACACAACCGGGTAAGAAATCGAACAGTTAAAAATAACCTAAATAAATATCTCCTACAACTCGAATCTCGCGAGCCATATATGAGCCGTGAAGATTACGAAGAAGATATTTAAGAATCCTCGTCGTCAGAACCCTCCGGGAAGAGCCAGCACTGGATGTTCAAATCCAGTGCGGGTGCGAGATTGCATCATATCAGGAGGAGCACTACGCCGTCTCCACTTGAGTTGCACTTCAATTTCCTCCGAGGTCGGAGGAGCCGCCTTGCTCTCAGACGACAATGTGCGTCGCCTGAGCGTGGATAACATATTATGGGCCCTTTGGCCTCTGGAATTGAGCGCATTAAGATTGGTCTCCGTGAGTTCGACGGCCCGATAGGCTGTGGAACTTCGTGGGACGACGAGTGTCGTCACCCGGAGCTCGGGGTCGAGATGTAAGGGTGACTTGGGTGGCAACACGGACTGCGGTTTCTTTTCGAGAGGTGCAGTAGGCTGTGCGCGCACTGGCATCCTCAGCCTCCCGATCCCAACGGAAGGCCTTGGACGAGTAATGGTGATGGTAGGAGCAGGACAGGGAAATTCTATCGTGTCTGCTTTACCATGACGTAAATTTAGGCGGGCTGAAATCTGGTCGAGAGATGGTAATGCACGAGGTGGCCCAACTCTCTCATACTTCGCAGCTTTGCATTGTTCTCCAGGCAATCTAAAGTCAACTTGTTCTATCCAAGTGTGTGGGACAGAACAGCGACTCTCATTCAATGACTCGAATAGAGCGAGTGGAGAGACCAGGCCGGGAGAGGGAAGGCTATAATGGAAGATTGCAGGTGAATCTGGGGGTGTCTTTGGAGTAACAGTGGCGGTGGGAGAAGGAGGGGCTTGTACTTTGGATAAGAAGAGCGCACGTCTTTCCACTAGAGTAAACTTTAGAAAATGGGACATCGATGGTAGACAGGAAATACGAACATTGCTTGTTCTTATGAACCTTCAGTGCAATCTCTTTGCGCAAATCGACACCTTTCTTGCCACCACTGTAAGCGGTCCTTTCCTTAGTTGCATTCAACAAAGCCTGGAATCTTTCGTTGTCCAATCCTTTTGACTGATTCGCCGGATCTGGATTCAAAGGAGAATGGGGAGAAAGGACACGTTTAAAGCTGGAAACAGTGGGGGTGGGGTCAAATGGACAGGCCTGAAGCCATCCTCTTCTTGAATAGTATTGAAGGCGAGAGGTGTGAAGGGGGAGGATGGTTCGATGGGAGGGACTTCTGGCGGGGCGAGCGAAATCGAAATTTGTGGGATGGGAGAAGAATAATCCATGGTAGTAATGAAAGAGCGAGTAAGTATTAGAGTAGACAAAGTAAAAGAATTTAATCAACGGGCGACCAGCACCAAGCAAAAATGCAACGATGAAGGGAGCACCTCACAAGAAAAGAACAAGAAACGCTAGCACAACGGTGGGCGAGCAAGCTCTCACGAAAAAGTCACAGACCTGATCATATACTATCACGCGTTACCATCTTGGCTCACGCATTATGTTTTCCGTTGCAAAGATCGCCGTACATAGCTTGACAACCGGAATCACGTCTAAATCAGATTCTAAAATCAAAGATATACTTTCTCACTCGAGTAAGTATGTATGCCGTATCTGCGATGCCTAGTAACTGGCACTGCTGATATATTGCATCATAACTACTGAGCCTGGATTTAATTCGAGATCGTTCTTAGCCAATTCTTGACTGAGTAGCTTCTGTCTCGCCGGTCAATAGAGATTTTCTAGAGCCCTTCTTCAGCAACTGCTTCAGATAGCTTCTCTCTAAATAACTTTTCGGCATTAGTCCAAGTTGGCGCGGTTCGGCGCGATGGGAATTCAAGTAGCGAAGGGAGTAAGTCTCCGCTGAATTGTTCTGAAGCTTCCCGGGGAAGCAATGTGGGCAAGTGGTCGATGGAAATCATGGATAGAGGTGGATTGCCCTCCCTGAAGCAGAGACGGTCAGCAGTAGTTCCTAACACCGTTTCAAAAGAAAAATCAAACTTACCCAACCTCAACAGGAACAGTGGGTTTGTCGAAAGTGGTATTGATATTGTAGATTGGGATAGGATTGAAAGGGTTTGTTGTATCGCAGCTGACATCCACAACCACGGACAATCGGCGTTGCGTTCCGGCAGCAGCAATTGTTTCCTTATTCACAAAGGACGGGATTTGGGAAGAAAGGTAGATGCAGTTGACAAAAATATCCACATCAAGAATCTCGTTGAAGGGACCTCCTTTGGCGGTCTCTGCCAAGTCCCACTTGAGGATGTCGTCCCTGATGAAACTATATTTAGAGTTCTTTGATATTGAGAGACAGAGATAACTTACTCATCAAGACCAATCTTCCTGAAAAGATCGACAGCACCACGGCCACAGCGACCAAGAGCACCTATGACAAGCGCCTTGACACCTTTACCGCTGCCGCCCAACAGTTCCCGGACATTGTTGATCATCGCAGTCTCGTTTTCATAGGGAGTGAGTAGTCCCAGGGTTGACCCTTGCGCTGGGCAGAAAGAGCCAATGCCCCTGCAGCCGCACCAGCGAAACCGGCATGGAAACCGAAGGCTGCCACTCGGCGACCTTGAGTGTCGTTGAGAAATTCTATATCATACAGGGTTCCGCCCCCACGGTGAAAGCGCGAAAGGACTTTGGACCACCCAGCTTGGCGCTTGTAACAATGCGCGAATTGAATGTGGGTATGCGGCAAGGGGGTCAGTTGACTCTGGAAGTTCTTTCAACCCGATGATGGGAACAGAAGTTGGGGCAAATGGCCACGAGTTATTGTCCACAAGCCTACAGCCAACGCTAAACAAAAATCTGTAAGCATGGTATCCATCGATGCGGGACTGTATATACTAACGCTTCGTAATCCGAGTCATTAAATATGCGCTGTTCGTCGCGTTCGACAAGGATCTCGAAGCCGGCTTCAATCAATTTTTGGAAGTAGTAGGAGTAAGAGCGGTGCGTCGCTCAAACTCTTTCTTCTCGCAACGGAGCCAGAAAGCTGGTTTAGACATTTTGTGAGAGGGAATCAAAGGAAGGAGGAAAGTGCAAATCGAAAAGCGTAATGACTCGACTAATAAGATCAAGATAGGCGTGACTTGGTAATTTGCGGAAGCTACATAAGTATAGACAAATAACGACACTGCCACGATCAATGTCATTCAAACACTGCCAGTGTGGCGCATGCTCTGCAATGTACAACCGTAATGGCAATCATCATGCATCATGCCGCTTGCGCTTCCCTCGCCTTCTGCATTGCTAAAGCCCTCTCCGCTTTCCCCTCCTCGTATTCCTCAAACCATGCTTTTGCTGTTCCGACTGGGATGTGCTCATCCCCATTTCGAAGCCCCAGCATCACAGCTTTCGTGAATTCATCGAGCGGCATCCAAAACTTGGACAACATTGGGGTAGTCCCTTGTACTTTCAGAACATCTGTCGTCAAATGAAACAAATATATCCATGGATCTATCCAACTAACCGTCATGTAACTCTGATTCAACAAGCCTGAAAACAAGTTTAATAAGATGAATCAATGGTGAAAGTAAGTGAATGCGTCAACTGACGGAGGTAATATCTCCATGACACGAACATTCGTTGCATGGAGCTGGGCCCGAAGGGATGTTGTAAAGCTATGAAGGGCAGCTTTGGAAGCAGAATAATTTGGCATGGAAGGGTTCGGCACAATAGCTAACCCTGAGGTTACGGTAATAATGAACGAAGGGCGGCCTTGTTCCTAAGAATATGTATTAAGGCTTAATAATCGATGGCGCATACAGAGAAACCTACCGAGATTTTCATAAAGTGAGGTAATACATAGGTTATTAAGGCGATAACCGAAAGGTAGTTCACGTTAAGCTCCTCAACAACGTCTGAGCGCCAAGACACATCAGATAGTATCACTTCCCAAATCATGAATACATACTAGATAAATCCATGCCCTGTTTAAGGTGGAATATATGCTGGATACCCGCGTTCAGGATAACTGTGTCTAACTGTTGAGTAAGATCTCATTCAATATTTTCAATGTCGGCAAGTTAATAGAAATAACTTCAGACTTCAGGAAATCGAGTTATCAAGTCATCTACGTTCTTCTTCATCGTCTCTAGGTCTACACTCATGTCGAGAAAAAATGGCGTGGAGATCAGCCTTGGCGAGTTCTTCTAGACGTTCTTTTCGACGACCGGCTGCTATCACTTGAGGTCGACTCGGAAGCTTGGCTATATCGAGCGCAAGAGCACGCCCAATGCCGGAAGTGGCTCCAGTAATGAGGATACATTTAGAATCGTCAATGGATGGCATGGTGAGGTTGCTGAAGTTGGCTGGGTCTGAAGATCTGTGAGACCTTTCAATTTATATCTGTGTTACCCACCCCATGAACGAGCACGAGAAATGACTAACGATAGATTTTGGTAACACGGTACTGATGTTTTTAACTCCGAATTCTAAACACTCTCCCTTAGTTGGCGTGTATACATACGCTACTAAAGTGTCGACGATGATATGTAATAAAAAGTATGCACGTGGAAGAGAATAGAAGGGAACTCAGGTGAGTTCATTCCCACTGCCCGTGAACCATTTTATAACCATTTTCACGGGTAAAGTAATGAGGATATAATGTTCAGAGAACCTGTGCAATGTTCACAGTTCACTAAGTAGCCGGCAGGTAGTCAATGTTACCACTGTATTTATCTTATCTTATCGTGACTGTTCACCTCACCAATATTGGTCATCTTCGACCTTCGGTGTATTGCCCGTCACTCCCTCCTTCAAGTTGAACTTCACTTGATCTGCATTCAACCCAAGGACTTCGATTTTACTATGTCTTCAGAAGACAATACCAATTTCTCCCAGGAAACAACGTTGGTGGAAGTGAGTAAGTCCATCAAGAACGAGCCATGAGTGCGCAGTGTTCAGTAACCATCCACTACTAGAACTATCTGGAGATCGCAAGTGACAGGAAGCAAGATGGCAACAGCCACTTTCGCGCTGGGAAGTGGGATGAGGCTCTAGTTGCATATCGATCGGCTCTTAACTGCCTTCCAAAACGGTCTTTGAGCGCAAATGAAGTGAACCCCTTGCCATCGGAAGAGGATGGTGAAGCAGGAGAGAAACAAAATTCTGATGCGCCCAAGGCCGAAAAGGACGTTGTCGACATATCATCTCCGGCTGTTAGTGAAACAGACAAGGAAGCTGCGCGACTTCGGGCTGTGTTGAATGCGAATATAGGCGCGTGCTTTGTGAAATTAGTGTGTGGAGCTTACGCTGCGTTGCATGGAAGAGATTTCATCTTGTATTTTTTAGGGTGACCATAAAGAGGCCGTGAAATCATGTACCGAAGGTAGTCAAGCATCTGATTGTTTCATAAAACGTTTTTCACTAGTGATTTCTCCACTCTAGCTATTCACGACGATCCAACATATGTCAAGGCTCGAGAAAGACGAGCAGCGTCTAATGATGTACTAAACACATGGACTAGTCTCACCTCGGTACAAGAAGGTGAGTGCACAAAATAAGGAAATTATCATAAGGGTGATGTATTTCAAATGTAGATTACGATGCTCTCCTCAAATTGATAAATTCGCCGTCCCAACAATCGGATATCAAGCGGAAACTTCAGCTACTCAAGCCACGACTAGAAGCGGCGCAGAAACGAGAGACGGATGAAATGCTGGGTAAACTAAAAGGCTTGGGCAATAGCATATTAGGTTTGTTGCTATACTAGTACCTTCATCTCAAGATTGGAGGCTCATCTCTAGTACTAGGTAATTTTGGGCTTTCGACGGACAACTTCAAATTCGAACCCAATGGCGCGGGAGGATATTCAATGAACTTCACTCGGTAGAGAACAATTGCGCAGTATGTTATTCCATGGATATCATATCATTTGATATAGGTTATCTGGTTTGTAAAAATCTTGAAAGATTTCAGGGGCCAAATCTAGGCATAAAGCATGTCAACCACAGCTTTGCGTGTCAAGAGAAACGTGGCGTACCCTTGCGAACGCCCGCCCTTTGACAAGTCCAATAGGGACAGGCCCGTACATGCGCGAGTCACGCGATGCTGCGGCGTTGTCTCCACTGATCCATATGTGTCCTTTGGGCACAACGATATGTTCCGTAGACGGGAAAATCTGGCCAGTAGGGTCTACGCAAACGATGTCTCCAGGCAGACCGATCAAGCGTTTGCATACCATTTTCTTTGGCTCGATAGGCGACTTGACTATGAGCAAATCACCGCGTGCCATCTTGCTTGGAAAGAGGCGGTACGTAATCAGATCTTCGATAACAAGTTCACCGCCCACGGCTAGAGTGGGTAACATTGAGGGACCAGCCATCTGTCGCGGTTATAGTGAGTCGAGGACATGGGAGATAGTCGGTAATTACGCACAAAGGAAACGCGTCCGACATATGTCGTGAAAAGGTGAACTGCGAAAAGAAAATTAATTACCTATCAGAACATGAGTCTTATGAAAACATTTATGCATTATGTGCCAAACAGAACCTTCAAAGTTCCTATTGCAATGCGCTTGGTGTATTTTAGTGGCGACAGGCTGCCAGGAGCAGTCTTGAACGGTTGTCGCGAATATGATCTAGCCACAAAGAAATCCTTTGAACAGCGTGCACTGTGCAATGACATCCAAAGCCTCGAAGTCCTAAGCCATGGCATCCTAGTCTGGGGGTTTCTGCGCGACTGCTGCTTAAGAAGTTGGCTTAGTAAGGCATAAACCAGGGCAATAGAAAGAGACGTGAGAAATCAATTATTTTGTAAAATCTTATCTGCTAAGTGGCTTAGATTAGCGAAACGAACGCGTTCGAAAGAAGCAAAATGTCTTCCTTCAAACGCAAAGCAACAGGCAAGCAGGCTCTTAATGTATACCCGGGAACGCGTATTTCACCTGCTTCAAACCTCAGTCTTGTCACATCTACTGGTATCTCATCTCTAGACGACATCTTAGGGGGTGGGTTGCCACTTTCATGTTCTCTGGTCTTTGGAGCTCCAGATATCCATTCATCCTATGGGGAACTCATCCAAAAGTATTTCGTCGCGCAAGGAATGGGCAGCGGTCACAGAGTCTGTATTGTAGGAGAGGATCCGGAGAGGTTTGTCCGCGATGTTATGTGGTTCCCCAAATCGCAGGCCGCCCTGCAGAAAGCGGCTGAATCAGAGGACGAGGATAAACCTGCCGATCAAGACCAGAAAGTGAAGATCGCGTGGAGATATGAAAAATGAAGCAATTCCAGACGACTGTAGGAAACCAGTATGTCTACAACTTTCTCTGTCAGACAAAAGGTGGATTTTAATGACGGGATGATCTTGATTCAGAGATGGGGACTGTCTGCCGTTCGAACTTGCGAGTCGTGTGCCAAAAGAGATGATTGATGATGGATTGTTGTCTAAAAGGATACATTTGGTGGATGTCGAGATGAGCATGTTTGATATTCTAGGAGAAATCTCGAGGTTTCTTGAGGCCGAGACCAAGGAAGCCACGCGGATCTGTATTCCAGGACTTGGATCGCCGGGCTGGGGCGAGCTTACACCACAGGTGGGTGATATGATCCACACAAAATAATTAACATGGTATTAACTAAAAACAGAGAATTCTATATTTTCTGCACTCGCTGCGCGGTATTCTACGACGCCATGGACACGGGTGTGCATCTGTGAGTCTTCCGGCACACGTGTCCACAGACGCATGGGGTGATCTGGGGTGGATGGAAAGGTGGGATGGAGCGCGGATGGCGCGGTGACTGTATCAGCATTTACAGGTGTGTGATGACGTTCAAACAGAGGGGATATAGAAGCTGACAGATTAGAAACTGCAGCGAACCCGGGACTTGCCAGTATATTTCCGTCCCATCATGGACTTGTGTCTGTGCAGCGACTGCCGGCACCTCACACGTTAAGTCCGCCCAGTGATAGATTTTCGACGCTGCGAGGACTAGGAAGCAGCGGAGAAAACAATCTTGGGTTTAAATGCACAAGAAAGCGGCTTATATTTGAGACGGGTACACCTGGATGTAGAGGGGGGACAGGGGAAAGAAGGACGCCAGGCAACGCAGTGTCAGCGGGGCGTGTGGATGTGGAGATTGAAAGTGCAGGAGGCAGAAAAGTGAAGCCGAGTAGAAAAAGAGTTGTGTTTGAGAATGATTTTTAGATGATCGCAACGATCAGTTGTTGTGGGATGTTTATTGAGTAAAGTTGTAACTGTTTTCAATTGATACTAAGTACATACGATACTTACTTACATGCATGACTGACTGAGAGAATGAGCTACAGCGACGATGAAATAGCCAGCGCTCCTTATCCCAACATGGATCCCGCTCATTACCCAGACCCGTATCCTTCCTATCGTCCCCCTCCCTGCCCTCTCCTCGGGCGCATCCTCGGCCTCCACCCGTTCCTCAGCCTACACAAGCTCAGGCAGCGCTCTCGCCTATGTCGACTACTCAAACGTCCATGTAGCCTCTCCCGATGAGGACATCTCAGGCATAGCCTCAGATGCTCTTCTCCAGATGCTTGCCAGCGATCCAGCGCAGTCCTCCTCCGCCAGGGGGCCCATTCTCAGGAGTCCAGATCGTTCTCGCTGGTCAGAAGCAAACTCAGCAGGTCTCCGTTCACGCTCCTCGTCGTTAGGAAATGGCTTGACTTCAAATCCCCTCACGATTTCTCTTCCCCGTCGCTTTCTCAGAAGCCCAGCTACGATGTCACTTGGCAGACAGTCCACGAAAGGGACGAAATACTCATGTCAGAAGAGGAAACAGACGACGAGCCTACTCTCGACTCAATCGAGACAGAATCAGACGACAAATACGAGGAGCGCACCTCGGCTGCAGTCGTCGCAGACGAGGGTCGTGGCCTCATTGTTCAGGGTGATAATGTTCCCATCGTTCAGTTGCAAATACAACCTGGTCAGTCTCCCTTTCATGGTATCATGTCGTCTTCCCTTCTTATTTCCTTCTTTTCTAGGCACTACGCATCTTTTGATAGGATCATCAACAACTCCAAACTCTGTCCCCTCATTCCTTACTTCTGTTCTACCCCAGATCGCTCACAGTCTGCTCGCTTTGGATATTTCCGCCAATTTTCTAGGTGCTTTACCCCCTGTCTTGGCTGTGTGCGAATGTCTCGAGGAGCTCAATGTCGCCTCAAATCCCCTCAGAGTCCTTCCCGTCTTCCTGGCAGACCTTCTTAACCTTCGCGTCCTGATCGCAGACTCTACTGGCATCAGTACCTTGCCCGATGCGCTTGTCGACCTAGACAAACTCCACACTATAAGCATCCGGAGGAATAAACTTCATGCTCTTCCTAGTTGGCTCTGTCTCCTCCCGGCTCTCCAAACTTTGTGTCTCGACGGCAATCCTTTTCAAGGCCCATGGAAAGCTCTCGTTGATCCCCTCTTAGCAAAAGTTCCCACAACCCCCGTTTATCCTCCCTCAACTCCCATGTTGCTACCCCTGTCAGCGGGTGTACAGAGCTCGAACGCTGACACGGAAACAGATGGTACTGACGTCGACGACTATTCAGATCACGAAGATAGCAGTCCGCGGCAGGCTGGTTATGTCCGCTCCCCAGAAGAAGAAGATCATACCATAACGCAGGCGCGTGGCCCGTTTCTATCTCGAGCAACCACTTCTCCTCTTCCTGGTAGTGCCCCGCCTTCAACTAAACCCCTCGCGAGAACACGAACCACCCCTAATCGGTCCTATTTCGAACAAACACGCTCCAAAGCAGGGCCTAACATTCCTCGGACTCAAGAGCGCGACTCCAGCCACCAGCGAACAAGTACGACGCCCAGGTATCCCCGAGTACCGATCAGCATGAGATACGCAAGATGAAAAGCGCTGGCGACCTTCGACGAGGCAGGTCCGCTACTACAGTCGCTGAAGAACCTCTGATGCCCAGGCCGCCGGTGGCAAAATACCCAACCTCGCTCTCGAGTTCTAATCTATTGCAAATGGGTGATACCGGCACCCATTCAAGTATCGCAGACGATTTCAACAAACGATTCGCAAGTTTGGGACCTATCTCACAGTATGGTTCTCCATCTCGAATGCCACCCAACGCAGCGAGACCTTTGTTAAGCAAATCAATGTGGGAGAGTTCACCGGGACCATACAGTTCTCCAGCCCCCTGCTCTTGCTGATAATTTGACTCGCTCATCATCTTATTCACCTGCTGCCCCCTCCCTCAAGTTGCTCCTCCTCCTCAAGCTGCTGCCCCTCCTCAAGTCCAACAACCGGCTAGTCGGGAACCAAAATCGTCAAGTCAGCGCCAGCGACCACCGACAAGAGACAAGAGCACTAGGTGGGGATTCCTAAAAAGATGTCAATGGGTAAAATGAAGCCAGACCCCCATCAACAACGTCTTCACCCTCTTCTTCTCCTAACCCTCCCCGAATTAATAGGCCCCAGACTTCAAATGGGTTGACGAATTCACATTTCGGCTCCATATCAAGAGGGCTCGACCGCATGAGCAAGACACCCCAGATTGACGTCCGCCTTTCCACCACAGGCGCTTTGGACGCTCTGCCGATGATATCTACACCGCCACCTCCTGTCTCCCACCCTCCTAGGCAAGACTCTCTTGCCGTCCCATCGAATAATTTATTGATCCCGGGACAACCGAGAACCACGAAACGACGGAGCTTCTTGCCCATCGAAGCTCCAGGTGGAATGTCCCTTAGCATCCCGGAAAATTCCACTTTCGTGACCGGCGTCGTCGTGTCTCAAGACGGAGAAGATCACCCTGGGAGTGAGGATGCGCGAGTGACGACTCCGAGTCCAATACTAGACCATGAACAATACATTCGTCGAGAAGAGGATCGCGCACGAGACGCCTATATGCGTGCATTGAGATCGGTCATGGCCTATCTCAAGGACATGAATGATCTTGGAGCCTTGCAGCAGCAGCAACAGGGTAACCTGTTGAGCGTGTATGGTCCATCGGCGCAGGACGAACACCTCACTGCCCGTCCTAGAAGGCCTACCATTGTGGAGCGAGAACTGTCAGTGGCCTCGACCGGGTCGACAACAATGGTTTCTTTGTCGGATAGTACTGGACATCTACGTTCTTCTCCGATCTCAATTGCAGGCTTGCGGAGTGGTTCATCGAGTCAGACGCTCAGCGTGGCGACGACTGATAGCAGCGGCTCATCCGAAGAACGCAAGTTCAAAGACGACAAAGGAAAAGTGGGCCATGGCCTCATTCTTGAGAAATTTTAGTGTAGGTTTTCTCCACTCTGTTGTCGTGTTTATATAAGCTGAAACGGTTGCTGGATGTAGGACTGAGCGGACATACGTCAAAGGTTTACAAGAGCTTGTCGACATTTACATCAAGCCAGCCGCAACGCCCGTCAATCTTCTCAGTGGCGTTGGTTCAAGCAAGGATACGGCTGTGCCTGCAGCAGAGCGCAAGATTGTCTTTGGGGGTATCGATGCTCTGTTCTCCTTCCACCACGACAGTTTCCTGCCGGCACTAGAAGGTGCCGCTGCTCCTCTTATGAGACCCGCCGCGGAAATGCTGGAAGCGGATGCGGACGGTCAACTGTCGCTCAACGTTGCAAAGGCGGTTGGAGATATCTTTGTTAAACATGCTGCGTTCATGAGGATGTATTCGAGCTATATCAAGTAAGTCTATGCGCTAGTAGTGAATTAGACCGAGATCAACGACCTAAAAATACTGATTTTACTTTCCTTCTCGCAGCAACTTTGACAGTTCAGTGCAACGGGTCAAGTATTGGACATCTGATAGGAACTCACCGGGAACCCCTAGTTCTGGCAACACTCTGTCACCCTCGTCGAGTACAGCACAGCTTGTTGGACTCGGGATATCCATGGCTATCACTAGCAACCCTAATACTATTACAGACACGTCGGCGGCGACTGGCATCCCGAATCTAACGACAAGTCAACGGAAGAGGATCAAAACTTATCTCAAGCGGTGTCGCTTGAATCCCCGGCATACCCAACTAAATTTAGAAGGATACCTCCTG
>JAJIRX010000238.1:0-31211 GCA_023853785.1 Psilocybe azurescens | reverse complement strand
TGACTGATTCCCTGGGAAAGCGTTGAGGATGGAACAGGTGGAGGAGGCTGCTTGGAGGAGAGGCGGTACTATATAAAGTAAATTAGATAGAATATCAGCAATCAAAGAAAGCTTCAGTACGTACAGGAGCCCGAGAATTCAGTACACTCTCTGAAATGCGTAAGTAGCCGATTCCTACTTTCCAAAGAGTCGGTTTCGAGAATAAGATGTTCTTTTCTCATAATCGCAACCTGGAGAGCATTGTCTACAGAAAAGATGTCATTAGCAAGGAGACACTCGACGATCAGCTGTTTCATACTTTGGCCAGTCACTTCTGATACTCTCAACACCTTTCCAGCGAGAGGGGATAACAAAGCCACATGTCAGCACCACCTGAACCCCATTTGTCTCGATCTTCAGGCAGCATTCGTTCGCAGACGAGGAATAAATCAGACAGAAGAAATATGTGCCCCTGTTGATGAATGACCTCCACGCCTGTTGCGCGTGGAGTGAAGCGGATAACGACATCCAACGACGTACGGAATTCACGAGTGAAAGTCAGAGAAGGTGGGGACATTTGCAATTTTACCGCCTAGAATTAACATTCATTGGCAAAATTGGTATTAAGGTAGCAAACGAACATACCTTTGACGTCATGGTGAATATATCGAGTACGCTCCGTAGACAACCTGCGTTCGAGATCTGTTATGGGCATCGAAAGAGTTTGAGTTGAAGCACGACTGAGTGATGTCGATTCCGATTCGCGCGAAGAGCGTTCTCTACGAATAATGTCAATGGATGAACGAGATTAGACGAACTGTTTCTGTGCTTACCCCCAGAAGCGCTGCCGCGGTTCGAACTTGTCTCACTACCAGTCTTCCCATCGTTGTCAATAGAGCGCAAGGTAGGATTTGCAGGACCCGGGGCTTAAGAGTGATTTCGCATGTCAATGACTATTTCATCCTCCGTTTCCAGTAGCGGGACTACAGGCGCTTCAGGTTCCCGTTCTCCAACTTTGATCGAACTCCTATTGTCCAAAATGTCCAAGAGGTGGTTAAGAGTTTCGACAGCACCGACGAGCAGACGGTTATCGGTGTTTTTAAGCAACCGGTTGTATAACTTGAGATAGTATTTAAGCCTTGTCTTTGGAAGAAGGAAAAGCGAATCCAGTGTCCATATACCAGCATTTGAAGGAGCCGTGTTGGATGATGAAAATTGAGCAAGGATAGGTCCCAATCGTGGGTTCGACTGGACAGGTTGCCATGTGTCAAAACCGCTGGAATATTTATTGCAGTATGTTTCGTAGGGCTTCTTGAGGTCATCAATCTTGACATAAACCTATAAGACAGAAGAAATAGAGATAATACAGTGTTAACATACCCATTTGATAAGTAATCCACCCAGCTCCCCTGCAGATTTTGGATCTGCACTGATATCCTTCAATTTCTGGGTATGTACGTAAGTTGCAATTCAAGTCGTGGTCCATCGAAACGTACGGTATGCAAGCCACGATTTGCTTTGTAGATACCTTCAATGCTCCTAAACATTGTATCTAGCTCTGGAGGAGGTAGGTTGGAGCGTGACCATGCAGCGGCGACTTTCTGGAGATAATTCAATGAGGATTTCCTGTCGGTGATGAGTAATGGGCACTTGCCCGTATAATTCCGGTCAGTTGGTCGACAAATGCCTTCTCTGTATCGACCAAGTCTGTAAGAGGGTTTCCTCGCTTGGGTTTACCGTCTGGGGCGGAAGGACTGGTAGGGGTAGTTGGTGTGAGAGGCGCGTTAAGGCCTGAAGGGGGATGATTAAGACGATAACAGAGCAAGAAAAGATTCGGATATCCAACCTGTTCCTAACGAATTAAATGGAGGCAAGGTGAGAGCCTGAGGTACCTGTACGGGTGGAAGCGATGGCGACGACTGGAGTTTTGAGGGAGGAGGGGGCACTAGGGGTTCGTTTGAGTCCTGAGGAGGGGGCGGAGGCAATTTGGCGTCCATTGGGGAAGGAGCACGGGAATTAAAGACAGGATCTGGTTGGAGGTCGTTCATGATTGCAGGAGAACGCCTGACAGAACGTGCTGGACAGCGTTCAAGCTCTGAAATTTGACCTCCAATGTCCACTTGCACATCCTCCCATACACAAATTCCATCATTTCTCACCACGTGATCATTTCCACGCAGTAATTCGGTACTCTTACTTCCCCAGTGACCAACGATATGGACGACGACAAAGTCACGAAAAAGAAAAACTCTCTCTTCTACAATGTCATTTGGATGGACCGTGTCTTTCGCACTCGATCCACAACAGAGGACCTTCTGTCTCCAGAGAGAGAGGCCGGAAACATTACTTCCCGTGACTATGATGCTTCCCTAGATTTTCTCCCAAATTATCACCGCTACTACCCTGTCTGTCATGATTTGTCCAGTTCCTTCCCCACCCAACTCACTTGACACTCTAGATACTCTGTTGTCTTGGGGCTACCTCTTTGGTTCTTCTGCGTCCTGCAAAATGGAGTCAAGCAAAGCAGGGTATGACCGCATTCACGCTTGGCTTCGCTGGCTTCACCTTGGGCAAATTCGTGTTGCTCAATGCCCACTACGAATATGTGCGCTCACTGGAAAACCCAGCTGGGTTTGACCGAGCAATGCAAAATATCAAGAACAGACTAGGCACTCATGTTCCGGAGGGCTTCATCATCGAACGAATATACGAACCTTCCTCCACTGACAATGCATATGGAACCCAAATTCCTGAACACGGTATAGATATGCTCATCTTTCCATCCTTGATGCATTCCTCATTGACTATCATCAGAATCTAGCATTATGCTCCCAACGACTGCAGATTCTTCCTCTCGGCAGGCCAGCCAGACTCCTCCGCACAAACCTCCGAGTAAATGGGACCAAATTCGAAATGCTAACAATCGTGCAGCAAACACTTCATCATGGGATGCGCTGCGTCAGAAACACGAAAAGGAGGCTGTAAAATCCCGAAACGCCGGCGAGGAGGTGCAGTGGTCTGAATCATAAAAGTTCCAACAGTGGCACCAGATGCCACTCGATGCTGATATGTCCCTGCGACATGTACCAACTCACAATCCAAAAATGTGATTGCGAAACACTTAACCTGAAAATTTCCGTTTTACATTTCGTTAGATACCAAGAAAACTAAGAAAAAAGGGGGTTAGGTATACGTGGATACAAAAAAATCCAATGGAAGAAGCGATAGAGCTACACAATTTACAAAGCAGCGCACTTGTCCGAGCGTCAAGGAGGGGGAAAAGTAATCATAAAGACATCACAACGCGTAGTTATTTGTGGCCGGGGAGACCGAAGCATCGCGCCTTGGCCAGGTTGGTCCTAAAAGACTGCCATTGGGAGACATTGGATGGGCTGAGGAAAGCGTCCAGGTAGCGACTGTTGTTCGTAGGCAGGACTCACTGGCAACAGGGCTGGACCAGAACCTTCTTCGCTCTGAGGTCGAGACCCTAGGTCTTTCTGGAATAGGGTTGTGTGCGAAAATGGGTAAAGAGGGACACCCACTTCCAGAGGTTGTTTCTGTGCAGTCATGCGAACAATCTCTCGCATAAGACCCTGCAGCAACCTCTCTTGACGCGCTGTCATTCATTATTTGTTAGAAATCAGACAGACCGTGGGGGTAGGATCAAACATACTTCCAATGGGGGATTTCTGACCATATTCCATCATCGCAAACCTAGCCAGAGGTGCACGTATTAGCTTGAGGGTAATCGTAAATAAAAATAAAAAGTCTGAACGCACCTAAGAACATTAATTTCGCCCCACACTGTTGACTCTCTCTCAGAATCGTTGATTTCAATGAAGTATTTGCAAAGCTGTACTTGTACCACAGCTGCAAGGTACCAACAGATCTGTAAAACTGATTCAGAATGCCAAAATAGACAGAACAAAGAGGACTACACACTGTCACAAACGGATGCAGCCTAGTAATATCCAAAGACGTGGCAGATAAGACATAATATGCACCGAGGATACATCGCGCGGAATTGACGCATCTGGCGGTAGACATGTTCTGCGGATCTGTAAAATCAATATAGGGATTATGTAGTGTGATTGTCGCACTGTTCATTTCAACAGTTAGAGATAACAAAAATTAAAAGTAGAGGGAAAACTTGCGCGTGTGGGATAATGTGAACCATGTATAAATCTGTGTCCAATGAGCTACCATCGGGTGCGTCGGTCACCCCGGTGTTATTCCTGTATATCTGAGGCAGACTTTCCAAAAGTCGGAACAAACTTAGTTTGTCGAGTTCTTCAAAGCCCGGTAAGAAGAAGGGGTTTTGATTCTTGCTCGGTGCTGTAGGGGCTCTGAGATTACCCCTGACGTTGAAATCAGTGACTTTGCCAAATAGCATCACTGATTTGATGAGGAGAAGGAATGAGTCTGTGTACTGCGGAGGATGCTTGGTGAATAAATCAGGAGTGCATAGATCTTGCGGGTTGCTCGGGATTGGCGACTAAGTCGATCAAAAGTGAGTTTATGTTCGCTTCGAGCACAGGACATGACGCACCTCAGATTCAAAATCTGTGGTTCGTAAAGGCAACTCGGTGCCAAGGTCTCTCTCGTCGACCGCATGGATCCATCCACCGACCGATGCAATACGGTCAAATATTATAGTCATCCACCACGTCCGCCGTCTTGATTCTAGATCGCGCAAGTCTTTGGGCGGTGCCAAATAAGCACCAGGAGAGCTGTTGCCATGAGTCGAAAACGTCCCTGGATAGTTTAGGCGAAGAGGCACGGCGACACGAGTTTGAAAGGCAGCAAAGATCCAAACTTCGACCCAACGCCCTTCTTGATAAAAATACCACGATAGAAGGATGCAAGCTTGCATGACAGAGAATATATCCTCGCCGCTAGCCATAGTTTTGTCAATATACTGCCGAGTTTTGCTTGCATGAAACTCAGCAAATTGATCACGACGAGTTCCGTCGGGTAACGTTACTATATTTTGAGGAGACCATCTTGAACTTGCTGCACACTGTTGCACGTTAGAAAACTTTCCACTACAAGCGCGGCAGCCTACTCAACTATAGCATGGAGTATGGCCGAATGAGGAAATCCAGGGTCTCGTGGAGATAGTTGCATGGATGCCAGAAATGAAGGTTTGTGGAGTACACGAGATCCACAAGGATCACACCTAAAGAAAACATCGATGCTAGACAGATATTAGCCAAGAAAGAGTCGGGCGGAATGGATAGACGAACTAATGATTCAGTGTTGTAGGATCTGGGAGGTCGGGATTCCAACCGGAAAACAATAAATCCATGAAAGGATCAGAGCCCGGTTTTGCGTTAACATTCTGAAGTTCTGGGCTACCGCTTGAGCTACGAAACCTCGTCTCAGGGCTATCAGGGGCAATGAGATCAAGGATGGCAAGGGACGCCTGGGGCAAAGTAATTCCTCCTCCATCGGAAGCCTGAAGACTTCCAGAAATCCCTGGTGGAACGGGAGGCGTCATTCGAGCGCTGTTTGGTGAACCAGACGCCGTTTGTTTGTCGTACAGCTTGCTTTTTAGTTCAGCTAATTCGAGTGGTAGCCATGAACAAAAATTCACCGCCGGATCCAACAATGTGCTCACATATCTGATCCTCGAGCTCTTTGATTTTTTCAACTGGATCTGTGTCCGGTGCCAATCTCAGGCCTTCCACTGGATCGTACGAACATTGGGGTTCGGTAGGATGTCTAAGTTGTGCAGATTGGTAGTGAATCGAGGTTCAATATGTGCAACGACTTACGCGTAGCCAACCGGTGCGGGAACGCTGACAAGGGCTTGCCACTGCCTTTATTCATTCCTTTAGTATCCTTCGAAAGTACTTAACTCGAATAACCCACTTAACGCATGTGCCACAGTGGGGACGAGCAGCGTCACATTTCTAACAGGAAGGTTTAATATTTAGGTGCAGAATACTGTGTGGCAGGCCTAACATACCAACTTTCTTTTCCGACACGATCGGCAAGCCTAATATCGTTGATTAATGGGATGCAACATAAGGTTAGAGGAAATCAGGGACATGCCTGGTTCCTACGAAGAGCTGGTCGTGTGGAGTTTGCACTGGGTGTTTTGGGCATATTCTAAGAGGTAGGTGAGGGTTTGCGATTGGAGTGTTTAAGCAATTGATCGCCGTGAGGTTGACGGACAAAGTATTAGTGGGAGATGCGAATGGGATGCAGCCGGAGCACAGGCAGAGGGATGAGTTGAATAGAGTCGATATGGATACGCGTTCGAGAAGAGTTTGGTAAGAAGCAGGAACGTATAGTTCAACTTTGGAGGATACTTAAGCAAGTTGGAAGCAGGGCAAGGTTACCCGTCACACTAACTGATCGGAGTTACTTACTTTATGTACTATAGTATTGCAAAATATCATCCCACCATTTACCCCATTTTAGCCCAATCCCGCCCATGTGCATTTCCTGCGGAAGACACTTCCAACACCTGATGCAAGGGTTATCTTTGTTCTACATAATCGTGCTCGCAGATCGTGGTACAATGATTGTTGAGACGCGTTGCAAAGGCAACGAGCACGTTGCGGGCACGTCCCTAAACAGGCCCAACTCTCAACTATTATCGTATCGGATTGAAGTCTATGACTACAAGGTGTTCATTCTCATTGTAGACGGTGGACTCGTGTGAAATTTATTTAGCTGGGATTCAGGCGTCGTTAAAACGCAAAGGCGTTCGGTTCAATGACGATGGTAACAACAGAGTTAGCTACTGCTTAATCCTGGTGTCGACGCTGTGCATACTCTGCGAAAGCTCTGCCATCACAGCCCTTGATGCAGCCGAAACCTGTCTTAAGTATGAATTACGCGTTATATTCAGCAGTATGGCAAGTCCTCAGTCCCTAATGACATCTGTCCCCTGATTTGCTTCAAGATCTGGGAGACAAAGCTATTCACTATGAATGTGCAGAGAAGGTTTCAATGGACCCACAAGACGGTTGCGACAATACGGCGGCTGTGTGGATAATGTCTGAATTCTGTAAGGTATATGCCTATTATTGAACCTTTAGCACAGCGTTCTCGATTAAGGTTGTCGTTAATAACAATCTGACCTTGCCAGGTCCCTAGATTAAGGCGGCCATCTGTGATAGGGATGGTGATAGATGACCCAATAAGGGATGCTTTGGTATGAGAGACCCTAACAAATATCTAGTCAAAAAGAAACTAGAACAGTGTTCTTATCTAAAGCTCACGAATCACTAGTCGCCGCAATTATTAGAGAGTCGCATGTATTCATAGAGGTCACACCCACTCTGGGCCTTCATCGGTATGCCGCCAATTCAAGGATTCAGGAACAAGGTGATCAAGCGCCATATCCATGTCTTATGGTTATGAAAACAGTTAGTGATGAAAGAAATGTCAAAAGGCCTTCCCACTGGGTGCCTTAAGAATCACCTTTTCGAACATCTGATGAGATTAAGGAAATGGTAAACGTTAGCACCATGCTGGTCTCAGAAGGGCCGGCTTCACCTGAGTCGTAGTTCTCGTTGACCGTCAAGGCCGCAGAAGTATGCTGACTGACGAAATTTGATATTAGCGCTTGTAATTTCTCATTGTTGAAAAGGTACCTGCATGAAAAGATACAGCATTCCAACCTGTGATGAGCAATGTCAAGCTTTCATGCGATGCAACAAAAGATAGGAATAGGCTAGCCTTCACCCCCTCAAGGCCAGGTCGTATATGTGTTAACACCTCCTCTGTGACCAGATGACATCCTTTCTCCCTTTTCCCTAGAGTAAAGGTGTTTTGCCAGCCCATGATCAATGAATGACTTTGAAGTTAGGTTCAGAAGTTGCCTCATGGAGCCTTACACAATCACCTATATATTATCGAGATGCCCCCATTTCGTGTGTACATATTTGTTCTGTACGAACACCAATTAGGATCTTTCTCTTTTGTCTCTACAGTGCTTTGGCCGTTCAAATTTTCAGTATGTTCGTGGACATTCAACAAGCTGCCGTAGCGTTAGTGAAGCGCGGCTTGTAATAAATTACTATTTCCGATGTATGAGTATCCTATGTAAGTTGGTAGTGCGACCTGGAGACTCAGATGTTTTCTGCTACAAACAGATTACAGCATTCCACTTTCATTTGGAAACTTGTTGCTATTGTAAAGGATAGACAGGCTAATCGTTCAATC
The DNA here is from genome assembly GCA_023853785.1 of Psilocybe azurescens. Classification (NCBI taxonomy): domain Eukaryota; kingdom Fungi; phylum Basidiomycota; class Agaricomycetes; order Agaricales; family Agrocybaceae; genus Psilocybe; species Psilocybe azurescens. Next base: position 23,051 of record JAJIRX010000238.1, on the reverse strand, counting down.
ACAAAGATTGCGTCCACAGCATCTCCCTAATCTCCGAACCTTTTGATTCTCTCGCTACCTCCTCGATTCCCAGGAACGTTGCGATTTCGACAGTGATTAGCGTAATGTCCCTTTTCACCACACTTGGAAACCGGGAAGATTAGTATTTGCATGGAAGAATAAGTATTGCAATATACCTTGAAACATAAGACTTCGTCAAGGTTGCGTCTTGGAGGACCGTTAACAGCATTGCCAGGGCCTCCAGGTCCAGAAGCTCCGCCACCACCACCACCTCCTCCTCGGTCAAAGTCAGCATAACGTCCATAACCTGGTGGTGGAGGACCTAGATCTTTTGCGGATGGAGGTGAAGGTGGGTCATACGCTTTTGCAGGAGGCATATTCGGCTTTGGGCTATCAGAAATTGATTTAATCACAGTGATTCATATAGATAAACGAACGATACCTACTGGCCTTTGGGACAATCCGGACCCAAGGGGCAGAATCCTGTCAAGTACGATTGACATGCTACTTTTCGAATATGCTTTCGAGGACATGAAGGACCTATATTCGATCAGGTGAATGGACATATATCTCAATATCAATCTGCTCACCTAATTTGCAGAACCCACGATTATAATCGGGACATTCCACTCGTCGCTCCTTGGGATGCGCATATAAGCACTCATCGCCCGCGGAACAATAACCATACTTGGCGAACCACCAACATTCAGGCATTCTTCGCAGATTATATTCATGCAAGAACTCGCAAGCATCTCCCTTTTTACATAGTCCTCTCAGCCAATGCTTGCAAACAGTTGACAGACGCTCTCTTTCGCGTGGGTGAGAAGGCATCTGTTTGGGAGGTTGAAAATTTTGAGCGGAAGGAGTTGTGTGACGAAGAGGACAATGCAGTGGTCCAAGTGGACAGCCTGCGGGTGTTAGAGCCAATCTACATATTTGATCGTCTAGGAGAATTATTAGAATAAGAGGATATATTTCGACAGACGACAACAGAATGACATACCTTTATCCAATTTTAAACCGAGCTCAGTCTTGATGTATGTCTCTGTAGGGAAGTTGTTTTGATGAAACTGAGGATTTACAACATCACGAAGAGCCGATGGACCAGCTAAAGGACTTGCGGAAGTCATTTGAAAGCAGTGATATAATGGATATGGTGTCGTGTATACAAAGAGTGATCTCAGCAAGTCTCAGCACTCATGACTCGAACTACACATCATCATTATTAATCACGTGCGCCGTGAATTTTGAAAGCCGCTGTGAAACAGAAAGGCTCCCACTTCTCCAATGTATTATGTCGACATTGTTTGACCTATTTCCTTTGTTTGTTTCTCTTTTCTTTTATTAACAGTTGGACACCCAGATTCCGGCTGGTTACTATCCCCTACACCACCAAAAATATGACAGCCTCATCTAAGTGTATGTGCATTGTGGAATCTAAATTATGTCAACTGTTATCCATGTCTTCATCACACCAATAGGTCTTACATCTTTCCTCATCTTCCTGGATCTCAGAGAGAAAAAATGGATGTTAGATTTCTCTGAGGGGAAAAGAATGAAGGAAAATGAGCCAAATTGCAATGGTAAACACTGTGGGCATTGGATTATGTACATAAATGTTAATCATAAGTCAAAGTTGAATTCCAGATAAAAATTTACTCTAAGAATCTATGTCAGGGAATAGTTTAAATCTAATCCACTTAATTCACTTGTTATTTGACATAGTATTTTAGCTTACTTACAACAGTGACATGTTTACAAGTGAATTAATTCATGACTTGTAAAATACATCTTTTATAAATCACCTTTTGGATCCAAGAGCTTAGTTCAAATTTACTCTAGAAAATGAGTTGAAATAGATTCTTGGCACAAATATTGGAATTGAGTGTGGATTAGGTTTGAACCAATCCCTGACATAAATTCTTAGAGTAAATTGTAATCTTTAGTTCAACAATTTGACTCATGATTAACATTTACATAAATTCTGAGAATTTATAAGCCAATATGGCAATGCCCACAGTGAAAGTTTAAATTTGCTCTTGTCATGAAACTTATTGTGTTGCTCATACCTCATCAAAACATGAGAAATTTACAATACTATGTGGAACACTCATCTTTATATGGTTTCCAAAAATTAGATTTAATGGCTCTGTGATTGTGGAGATATAACATAGAAGACAATGATTTTCAAACAATGTCCCATTCAAACACTGGACACCTGATAGTAGATTACCAAACACCCATCAGCGACGCATCACCGCCATCGCGATTTATTTTCGATGTCGACTGTTCTAGTTCTCTAGCCCATGAATCAAAGGTTGTCCCGTTTGTCTTGTTTCCCTGCAATTCTATAAAGTATACACTGCTGAAAGGTGTTGCGTCTAAGGCAGGACGTCGGTCTATACGGGTCGTGAAAACATCTAGTAGCTTTAGATACTCCACAATCCCTCGGGTTCTGTTTGATTCTGGTTCAGCCGCTTGAGGAATTGGAATAGAAATGCGGATAAGGCCTTTCAAATGATAGTTTGATTTGGTGATGGAGGGCAATTCCGCGCTTTGAGAGTAAGCGACAGTGAAAAAGCGGGTGAAATTCGCTGTTGTCGAAAGCTCGAACGATTAATCATGGATATTCAGGTAGTAAAGTCACTCACAGCGTTCGTTTTGGATACCCGTGAAAAGAATTTCAAGTCCTTCAAATAGGGTGGTACAAATACTGGAACAAATGGCTGCACAGTCAGGCGCATTGTCTAGTAATGCCTTGGCAGCTGCAGCCGTCGACGGCATTTTGATGGTGTCTGCTGTTGGCAAATTTTGCACAATGAAATCGCGACATTGACCTAAAGCCTGTAGAGGAAGCATGCCTAATGCGCTCAGGAACGCAAAAGTCATCTCACGTACCTGTTCATGGCTCATAATCCTTCGTATCTGACCAAGTTTCACGCCTTTTTTCACCACTAAGCAGTGCTCGATCTTAAGAGTTATTTCACCTCGAATATAATTTCGCTTTGAGGTTCTCAAAAGGTCGTATGTTTCAATGACGGGTCCGAATATAGAGTTTTCTTGGGAATAACCCCTAGTGGAATTTGTGGATCAAGACTGTTGAAGACGCCTTCGATTTCATTCCAAGATCAACTCCGGTACCTGTATCTGGATCGAGACTATCTCACCAGCAATCGTGTCCCGTTCTTCATATAAGACTTTATCACAAAATACTTTGAAAGCGGCCTTGTGAACAATTCAATGCATGTATCCGTAAAGTTGTCGACAAATGGCTTACCTCGTGTGTGTATGTGCCCAGTGGGCCTAAAACAGCAACTTTCAAACCAATATTGCTCTGAGTCATTGTGAGGGTGTAAAATTGAATGCGTGCTTGAACAGTCCAGTTCAACTTTGCCACGCATTCGAGGGTGATGGTAAGAGACTCGGGGTATATATCAAATGAGGTTAGCTTCCGCCATTCTCGCGACTCGGACCTGCTGCAAATACCGTGCAACACCAATAGATGAAGTTAAACAGCGGAATACAATTGATGGTATTTAAATAATACAGGACTAAAATCAAAGCCTGAGCCAAATAAAAATAGAAATCGCATCGTATAAGATAAACATCAAGTCTACGTCGGCGACAAGAAGGATCCAGGGTCATGAAGACTTTCATGTAGGTTGATATTATTTTCCGGATGAGGGCAGGTTTCTTGGAACAAAGTATGAAGTAGATGAGGCTCTAGTGACCGAGGGAAGTTGCAATCTGCTTGAGGCCTCGGAGTGGAACCGCAATGCTTGATTATCAAACTCTCCAGCATTTTCGCAAATCGGTGTGCCATAGGTATGCGTTCTCCAACTTTAGAGATAGCCGAGCTGGAAAAACTTTGAGTTTATACATCAAAATACAATGGGAGTCAACGCACTGTATAAATTCGATTTCTGATCGCAAAGTGGAAATCTGGTCGACGCTGTTGGCATCCAGCGCTACTTGTAGAAATCTCACGAGTACTCGACCTCCAACGAACCAGCAAAACTACATTTGCAAATTTAATGAGAAAAGGACAACATAGTGAGTCATGAGATATGGCTTACAGTGCAAAAGGAATCGAGAAGGGTGATATCGAAACTCGTTGACCAAACGTTGTATATCAGATCCAATATAGCTCTGGCAGCTGTAAGAATTTTGAGAGCAGAGATGCATCCAGATTTGCGAACTTCGGCGTGTGGGTCATGAAGAACAACAGTCAATCTAGATTCGAGTAACTGTAAGCGGCCATTCCTTGGTTCAATTACTGATAACTTACACGTGCGGCATTAAACATGCTGTATACAGATGATTGTCCACAACATTGTCGCTTATGGGATTTCGAAGGTGACTAGGAAAAGATGCGCGGAAGGAAGAAACAATGTGATCGAGTTCAATGAAGGCGGCTGATCCTCGAGGGTCGACGGGTTCATCAGTGGTCGTAGGATCTTCGCTGTACACTGTGGCAACTGACGGATCGCCTGAAAAGTGCTTTGATCTGAATCTGAGATTGAATGCCTTCACCAAAGCTGATTGCGGGTAATTAAATTACATGTGGATAGAATATGGCAAAGAATTTCTCACATATCAATATCGTTCCCTTGATGTATAGAATGAATGAATCTGTTTGATTATCTGGGTGTGTCAGAAGAACGTCTCGAGACTGTGCCCACTGCCGGTCGATAGGCTGCACGAGGGTCTGTAAAGGTGCCGCCATCTTAGCACAAAGTTGCCAATATGGTCAAGATAACGTACCCCTTGCAAAAATTGGTCGCCTCTGACAGGAAGAAGTTGGGAAACATCTTGATTATCAAGGCTCAAAGCCCAACCGTTTCCAAGGCCATGCTGGCGCTCTGCGGCGTAAGCCAACCAAAATGTATTTCTCCTCGTTTCGTCTTCAACAACTGTGCGAGCAGGTGGTAAAATCGATGGAGGCCTTTCGGATTTCCTATTGAATGGAAAGGAGGGCACATATTCAGCCCAAGAGGTACGGCTAAGCGCATTGAATGGCCCGAAGCCACGAAGATCTAAGCAATGTGATATAAATATATTACCAAGAGCCGACTAAGTGATATGAAAACATACGTCCACCCATCTACGAAATGATGTTGTCAGGAACTGCAAGATTCTCAATATCACGATGACTTACCTTCCATGAGACCAATAAAACCAAGTTAAAATGATATTGGCTAAATGACAGAATATTCAGCAATTGTATTCTAAGGTGGACAACTTTGCCAACCTTGCAGAACTTGGAAAAGGTCTTGTCCCAGAGTGTTTAGGCGCTCCGCGCTTTCCTTTGCCAGCCGAGCATGTTTTTCTGCAAACGAATCAGGTCGCGGTTCCTTCAATCGTAACTTTTCCAGGAAAATTTCGTCTATGTTTAGGCTTCAATTTTGGAGAGTTCATGAAGTTACGAATGATCATACCGGGAGAAATTTCATCAAAATTCGGAAGTGGAGGTGACGTTACGGCAGCGGTATAGAGACTGCCAATGGCACATATTGCATGTAACACGGGAAGCGACGGAAATTTGGGATGATTGGGGGTAAAGAAATCGAATGCATGAAGGACGGTGCATGGAACATACGGCTCGCGTGAGGGTGAAAGACAAAGAATACATCAATCCTGAAAATGAAAATAAGATGAAATGGTGCAAATTTGTGAGTTGGGAGACTTACAGATGTCTCAGTAATTCTGGGTCCGGAAGTGAGGGAGGCCAATTGGGCCACATTACATCCGATCGATATGAGGTGCTATCAGTAGCATGAGAGAAAGAAGTCTGTGCTATCCTAGCATGCTGAGGGGGTGATTGAGAAAGATGACTAATAGGCGATAGTTCGGGATCCAGGCTATGTGTGTGATGAGGCTGAAGAACAGTACTTGAAGGGAGCCTGAACAATTCGAGATCAAAGACCAAAAAGGGGAGAAACATCTTCAAAAATCAAACCTGACAAAAGGGCATTTGTTTTGTCGTCGGGGTAGAACGTGGAATGAGTGTTGGACGGGGATTCTGATCCACTTTCTTTTGTCGCAAGAGCATCTCTAGCTCATCTGAGCTCTTTTATGAGATGCAAAGCATTTGATGCAACGTTGCTACTTACTGATTCTATTCTCTAACCTTTCATATCTGTTCTTCGGACCTTCCGAGATCGTCGTGCTAACCTCCGCAACTAGGATATAAGTTAGAAAAAGCTTCGCCAGTACTGGAGATGCCACCACACCATCGTCGAAAGTGCATTCCGGATTCGTTGGCATTGTTATTCCTGGTGGTGCATGTGATAGCGCGTGTGCATGCGAACGCACACAGGTTGAACATGGCCGTTTCGCATCGCTATTATTCAGAAACGTAAGAGATCCATACCCCTTGGAATGTCAAGGTATGTACCATTTCTGTAAGGTTCCGTTAGGGCAACATACACCAGAGAGTTGACGATGAACTCACCAATTTCCTGCGACGGCACTTGAATAGCAACATCAGGCAGCCGTGTGAGATAGTACGCAGTGGAATTGTATGCAATGACTTACCTGATGACAAGCCTGGTTCGACCGATACAGAGAAGTAATTCAGCGCCTTGGATGCAGTCGGTGGTACAGCACGACTTGCCTGGTTTCTCTTCAGCACATTAGGGTGCGGGCTCGTGACTAATGCAGTGGATGATGCCCGAGCCACATTGGTGGGCGGTTGAGCCACTCGCGGCATTCTGGAGCTGTAAGTTGGTCTGGGTACGGGATCAACGCGTTGGATGCGCACAATTAGAGCTTCTTGCAGAGGTGACAGGCGTAAGGTGGGATCATTCTGTCAGCTTGACCTTTGCAACTCAAAGTGAGCGCCTGCGGTGAGAGAACACAACCGGAGGAAGCTCTTCACGTGCTCTTCCTGCTCCTAGCTCCATCATTCTCATATTTACCCTGGATGGATATAGGTACATGCCCAAGTAAATAAACACATAAATCAATCCATAGTGCAAGTAAGCTTAAAACCACAAACATAAGAAACTAGCAATGTAATAAAGAAAAATAACGAAAAATAAATCAACGAAAGCAAAAATCAGAAACCCTTAAAAAACTATCATGATATAGAAAAATCCTGAGTATTGGTGAATGTGGTTGTGATATTGGCAAGACCGATATTTGGTATGTTGTGAGTGATAGCAAGAGAGATGGCATTCCAGGTTTGAGTAATAGTAGTGTCGCTCAAAGACTTATCCCGGACGATAAGTGGAGACGTTGCGTTCTGTGTCCAAACAATAGAGCCGCCAACGGTATTAATAGTCCAGTTTCTCAGAGCAGATCCATCATCAGACCCGAAAAACAAAGAGCCGGAGGGGTTTGTGAAAGCTGCCACGGTTGAAGTGAGGTCAGAAGGAGGAACCTCGCCAAATATGGCAACTTCTAGCGCTGGAATTGATTGCAGTGATTGATAAAGGGAAGATGATATATCAGGCGGTGTAGGAGCCTTCGTCGCAGTATCGAGGACAAATTTGACGAGAGCATTGGCTACGGTGATATCCGTGATGGACGAAAGGTATTGGAGAATAACATGGTCGGCTAAACTCATGGTACCATATTGACGCGGGTCCAGTTGAGCAGGCGTAAACGGAGCAGTTGCAGATGTACCAGTGAGCAGTGTGCTCAAAAGCTCTCCCTTGTAAACAATTACTCTCGGGGTAGCATCCCGAGTAAGTACCGCAGCCTCTCTGACAACTCCTGTTCTCGTATCCAGAAATGGTAGCCGGAGGCGAAGAACATCCAGTACGCCATATATAGGACGATCTGGATAGCATGCGGGATTGAATTGAGAGGTACTTGTGGCCGCTTGTAGGCCGAAAACGTTGGTCTCGATAGAATTGATCTGCTGAAGTGCAGTACTGCTGAGCCCCGGGAAGCAGGATAGGGGAGGAGTGGAAAAGGTGATGACGGTGACGAAGTATAAAGATTACGTATTGAAGTTGATGAGGCGTTGAAAGGCAACAAAATTGGTGCAATACTAAGAGCACTCTTGAATATTGGAAGATCAGATGGGCGTTGGAGAAGAACAGATGTCCAATACTTCTTTAACGCGGTTTGTTGCTGAAGGGCGGATGCTGCGTGATATTTTCAGGAATTAAGATAACAAATTAGCGAGCAGAAGGAATACCTTGAGCGAAAGAATACATGCGGTCCAACGCAGACTGGGAATTCGAGTTTACTCTCGAGATCTGCGCATTAGACGGTTGACCCAATTTAGTAAACGATCCAGAAGGTTGAGTAGCGGTCTGAGCAGCAAAATCGTAGCTATAACCGGACAGAGTCGTTGAAAATGCGCTACCAGCGTTGGTAATCGGGCCATCCTCACTGGCGATATCATTCCACGGACGAGACTGCACATATTGTGTCATTTTCTGCGCGGAATCCATATCCTGAGTCTGTACAGCATTCCACATTAGTGCAGCTCGGGCCCATTGTGTACGGTTCGGAAACTTCGCCTGGTCAAGACCACTTCCAACGTCGATTAAAGGGCCTGAGAAGCGCAGTTGCTAGTCGCTGTACTGCCCTGCATCATCCAGATATTAGAGTAAACAGATGTTGTGTTGAAGTTGGTCTTGAATTGTTGATTGACGACAGGAATTAGATCCACAAGCGCTTGGGCAAGGCCATTGCACCCACTTGTAGCCGTGCACACACATGTCGCATCTACAACAACTTTTCAACCAGGATTCAGCATATGAAAGGGCATAAACATACCCAAAGTACAACCAGCACCCACGGAGTCGCCTGAGCAACTAGGATGCGACTGTTTCTTTTTCCTATCGAGACACCGACACCTGCACCGATCGCAGCCAGCACAACGATTAGAAGAATGGAAAGTATTAGATACATCCGTTTCTTCTTGGTTGAGGCGAATCCTGGGGCATTAACGCGACGGCCATTATTTGTAGAAGACGGATTCGAATGAAATATTTGTGCTTGAGCAGGACCCTCTTGAAGGCCAAGTTTCCTCGCCTCAGCTTCATACTGTTCATACGGCATTGAGGCAGGATCAGGAAGATTTTGGTATAAACTGTTATGGGAGCTGTCATATGGGCGATGACCATTATCTAACATTTCGTGAAGAACACCAGCACGGTTGACAAGGTCCGGAAGAGGAGCAGCCTCTTCTTGTTTTCTATGTGCATTTGCTTCCGCAACAGATATATTGGGAATCAGAGGGACAGGTGGTAGTGGTTTAACCCTTCTCCAAGGGAAAACATGCCGCAATGAAATCCCAGATATCTTTGAAATAAATGAAGGTGCCATGCTTTTGAACGAATGCACCGAGTCCCGAGCGGGAGGATCTTTAGGCGCATTATCTCTCAATAGTCGTCGCTGCGTCTCCCCGTGGCAGGCCAAGTGTTGTTTCTAGAGTAATCCGCTATTTGCTCGTCGCCGACTTCGTAAGTTGTGGATAATTTATTCTGATATCCTTTCTCAATACTGCCAATACTATCGGAGGAGATTTGACTCGAGGCAGACTTGGTATATGGTGGGGCCGGACCAGTTGTTGACGCACTTCCAGGAACACCCCGACGACAGCGACCCTAGCAAGAGATGGATAACCTTGCATTGAATGGAGGGTCTCCGAGCCATCGGATTGTCGGTTTGATGACTTCGTTGACGCCTTAGACGGACGAGGAAACGAACTAGGCGGAGGTGATCGGCTATCCAGGAGTCTTTGATTCGGCAGCACTTTGCCAGAAGTGTAACGACTACCGAAGCTATTGACGCTGTCTGACTGGCTCATGACAGGAGGATATGTCATTTCTGAGATTCCACTAAAGGCGTCACTAGCATAGGAGGTTCGTTTGTTCTTCCTGAGTTCTTTATTCTCCTGCAATAGAGAAGTGATGAACGAAGTGGGTAACAGGCGATCTTCTGCAGCATCAAGACCGATGCTAGATGCGCCATCGTGCCATTCCAATGCCGACGCATTAGAAGACGACGGCTGTGAAGAATGAGCCGTGGGGTGAGGTGGTTGACTGGGTGTGAAATTGAATGAAGGACTGGGGTCAGATGAAGGAATGGAAGGCCCTCGCGGTGGGGGTGGAGGAGCTCTGCGCAAAGGAGATATTGGAGGAAGGGAAGCCGGGTTGAAGACCGTTCTGCTCGGTGAGGGTGAATCAAAGTTGGTACGCAAGGGAGTAGATGGAATAGAGGAAGGCGGTTCTGGGAACCTGGATAGGCCAAGACTGATAGTACTTTCAGCTATGCCAGAAGCATTGGTATCGAGAGAGGCGCCCGAGACATGTCGAGGGCCTGGTGGGTATCGGTTCTTCCTGTTAATGGACATGTTGGGAAACTATGATAGATGCTGTCGACTAGAGGAATTTGCTTGTTGGCAGGGACCGTCCAGGACGGGCAATCTACATACCCTGTCAGACCTTAAAGGCCAGCGCACCGACGAGAGTAACGGTCGGTAACAAAGGGGCAACAGGACTCAGAGATGGCCAAGGTGGAAAGGAAGAAAAGAGAAAGGCAAGGGCTACAAGGGCCGGTGGGAGCACTACTTGGTAGGACCTGACAGTGAGAAATGAAATACAAATGAGTGAATCAAGATTGCTGGACATTGAATATTGATGAGGCATCCATCACTGTTCCTGATGGCTCAGATGACTACATTTCTCACACACCTCACCGCAAACGAATTCCACGCGATACATTGGCAAAACAGTGCAGTTGAAGTTGCAAAAAGAAGCCGTGACGAAATATCATAATAAACATCGTCCTTCTACATGATAGTAGGTGTGAAGGTTAAGGCCGTCACAATGATGACTTTAGCCGTGACATCGTCTTCAGATACAAAAGGTATTCTTAGGAAATAACATTTCGCTGTACTTTCTAATTCAATGATAAAGGAGGAATGACCAAGTAGACGTAGAGCAAATGAAATTTTGGTATCCAGGCGAATGGAGTATGGATCCAAAATTGAAGAAAACATGAGTACAAAGTCGTAAAAGGCTGAGCAGAAACATAAATGGCGTGATATGATAAAAGGAAGGAAATCCAAATTCGAAAGGGTAAAAGGAGGGACACCTGCGATAGGTTCAGGCAATGATGCATGACCTCTTGCTACCTTTCTTGACCTGGGGAGGAGGGTTTACTGGATAGAACATTAGACCTTGTATCGCTTTAAATAGGGGGAATCACCACTCACAAACGGCTCGGATAGCCTCATCAAACACAGTCTTCAGTCCTTTCTGGGTGAGTGCCGAACATTCGAGATACTTCACAGCCTTGATATCTTTACACATCGCCACACCCTGAGAGTATTGTATAGGCGCCATGCGACTAAGTATGAACGATGAATACTGTCGGCATCCATTATTGCATGGGTGGTCACTTACCGGTCTCGCAGCTTCTCAATAGTAGCCGGATCTTCGCGCAAATCGAGTTTTGTGCCAACTAGGACAATGGAAGTCGAAGGTGCGTGATGCGAGATTTCGGGATACCACTAAAAGACAGTCGGTCAAGGCACGAGCGTTAGATGGCAGTTTGCACACCTTCGTCCTCACGTTCTCGTAGCTTGGAGGGCTTACGAGAGAGAAACAGATCAGAAAGACGTCGGTCTGGGGGTATGATAGAGGTCGGAGACGGTCGTAATCTTCTTGTCCAGCGGTATCCCACAAACCGAGCGAGATCGTCTTGCCATCGACCATTACATTCGCCGAGTAGTTGTCAAAAACTACACAAGAAGGGTGGGGTTTCAGGGGGTCCTTCAGGGAAGGGGTTGAGTCGAGAAACTAACCAGTTGGTATATACTCTCCCTAAGGGCGAAGGTAGTTAGCACCAGCGAGATACCGCAGAATACGATAGAAACATACGGGAAATGCGTTGGTCGTATAAGATATGAGAAGACATGTCTGAAGAAAATAAATTTGAACTGAAAAAGGTAAACCAAGCTCTCAGCGCCACTGTGCGTACCTTCCCAACTGCACCGTCTCCTACAACAACACCTGAGAAATTACTGATCAGCCATGCCCGAGCCATATGAAGAAGGTCAAACATTTGATGGCTTGCATGTTATCCTACGTGAACTCGTGAAGCTATGCTTTGGGGGATATATAAGGTGAGGGTCGTAATGTGGAGAGAATGATACAAAAAGAGAAAATGAATCCAAGGAGAAGTAACTTGCTGGTGACAAGAAATGATGTTGGAACGGTTATGATCACTGTTTGGCGTGGGCATGTGGAATCATCACAGTCTGGGCATTCGCCACAACAGTTGTACACAGATAAGGGCCGATTGCACTAATGCCAAAAAAATAGGAGATTTTGGAACAGACTCGTCTTCAATTTGGAAACCCTATATGTTACATAGATAACCAACAAGAAAACATAAATAACTGAGTAAGATAGCTACGGAAACCAGAAACAGTTCGAGTACATTTTGTAAAGTAGAGTCGACTTAAATTCCATGAAAAAGGTGTTGACACAACCTGATGCAAAACTTGTGGACAACAGGGAGGAAAGTATGAAAAAATATAGATGTACAAGAAGGAAATAAAAAGATGAACAGAAAACGCGAAACTCCGTAATATAAGAAAGTGGAAACGGATATCAAGAAAGGCGACGGGTAAAATGACATACAATATGTTGAAATGACATAGCAATATAAGATAGCAGTTGACGAAAGCGACGGGCGGCGCGAAAGCGCCTAGGTGTTGGGGTTGTCTTGGGACATCCTCCTCTTCTTAACTGGTGGAGTGACTTCAGCCGAAGTATCAACATTTGCGAGCAAGGCTGGCCGCTTCCCTGTAAAGCGAGGTTCATCCTCTAGTTCAGGAAATGGTAGGTTTAGATCAACATCAAGTTGATTTGTGGCATCTTCTTCGGCGAATCCAAATGGCTCCAGGAGCCCAATTCCCAAACTGGCGATGGTCGATAACGAACCACTACGAAGAATGGGACTTTCACTCTCCAAAGGAGCTTTGGGTAAACGGACAGGAGAGATTGTTCCTACACCGCCAATGGTGGGCCAGGAATCATATATAGAAAAGAGATCACTGCTGGTGGTGGCAGTCAGGTTTGAAGAAGATGAAGCCAGGGAGCCTTCAGCAAACCAGGAATCAGAATAGTCAGACAAGTGTTTTTATGTGGGGTTGCAATGGGCTTCCTAAAGGCGACGAGCCTGAAAGGCGTTGTTTGGAGCCACGATACTGTTTGGTGGCGGAGGTTAAAGGAGAAGACATCTGACTTTTCATGAATTGGGGTTTGTGCATTGTTCTGGGAAAGAATATCTTCGACCGCGCTGGTGTCTCAAAGCCAAGCGATTGAGAAAGGGTGCGAGCCGGACTCGATGTAGGCGACGAATTCATAGCTAACATGGCCATAGGACTGGCCTCCAACAGGCCTTTGATGGGACTCGCCAGGGGACGTGAAACCATAGTCAACGATATATCGCGTGTATTGGAATGGAGGGGATGGCTTGGACTCGGAAAACGCCATGGTTGTTCTGATGGGAGGCGGGGAGGCGAATGTCGGAAAGAAGGTGTCTGGAGGGGATTGTAGGGGATTCTGGGATAACAGGGCGTAGCAAAGCAGGAGAGTTTGCAGCCAGCGCATCAGAGTTCGAACTAAAAAAGATTCGGGGGATCGGAGGATGTATCAGCTTGAGGAGTTAATGGAGGGCTAGCTGTCGTAACAAGAACGGGAGGCTCGGTTTCACTCTCAGAATCGCTATGTTCTGAAGGATCCGGGTGCAAAGGCTGAGACGGTAAAGGTGTGGGCAGACATTCTTCCTCGTCCTTCTTGGCCTCACGATCACGTCCACGTTTAGAGGTTTGGGACACAGGTTTCGCGGTGCGGAACCGGGACTTGTGCGACATTATCTCAGGAGCCGTCTGAGGGACGACAACCATAGTGACAAGGCTGTCGTGAGCCTCGTCGCGAGATTTGGAAACTGTGTGCCTATTTTCTTCTAAAGCGATGTTAATCGATGTGTGATCAAAGAGTGCAGACAAATACGTACTTCCAGACCCACGCCCCCTTGGGCGGTCGACATTGCCGTCCCTTCGATTAGACATGGCTATCTTATGCTTTTCAAAGACATGCCTTCTCCACATACTCTTGGCGTTGACGCCTGCGTAAGTACGCCTGCAAAAAGTGCATCGCAAACGGGGCTCTCGCCCTCCGGCCAGCCTTCAGCGCCGCGATCCTTGAGATCCCTCTTTTTGCAGGACACCAGCCACGAGGAGGTTCCAGATGAGGAGGATATGGTATCAGATTTGTATTGCCATCAGGATGTGTGACGAAGTCATGGGCATCGAGAAACCATTCTGGATTCTCCGCCATTAAGGAATAGGTGAGACCATCTGGATGTTGATGGGAGTTGGGGAAAGTGGTGAATGGTGGGTGGATGAAGAGGACGTTAGGGTCGGAAGACTGGGGGTCCATGCCTGGGGGAGGGACAGCTAAGGAGTCGTGGGAGCGACTCTGGGTCCTTGTGGGTGGGCGAGATGAGGAAGCATGTGCGGCGGGAGTATAGGGAGCTGGCTGGAAGGAGGCGGCTGCAGAGGCAAAGAAGGCGAGAGCAGACATGGCGGGCGGCCAAGGAGCAGCGCTGGCCTTTACATACTCACACTGTTGATGGCCTCATGTCAAGCGGAGTTTGCACGAAACGCGTCAGTCACGTGAACGCGTCACTTCATTTAACTACTAGTAGTACTACAACAACAACGATATGTATCCAGCTATCATTACCATCCCTCCAAGTGGCGTTATCGGCCCCATCAATTTAAGTCTACCATCCTCGTTAAGTCCACTCTTCATTCCGTCAAAATAGCGCTTACTTTTCCCGTCCTAGCACCAGGGCCCATATGCTCCCCGAAAATACAATCCCCCGCACGCAATAGCGGGTCCTGCAAATCGGTGACTTGCAAACCTCGGGTGTAGAGATAGTGCCATCAGTCCAAGGCCATTGTAGATCTGTTCCTGTGTCACTTTGTTCTTTGTACCATCGAAAATGAACAACCTACAGCGTAGCTCGACGCCGTTTCCCACGCATGGATATTGGCTGGTGTTGTTCCCTCCCTATTTCGAAGACCATGGCCTTGTTTCCGTTAGAGGAAACGGCCCCATCACTATCTTTCAGTACTCACTTCCAAAGGCGCCGGTCAGCATGCCTGTCGCAACTATAGAGGAAGTAATCAGAGTTTGCAGCGCACGTCATTGAAAGCTGATAATGACTAGAAACCAACCAAAAGCCGCTCCTGTTTTCCACAAGGCCTGTCATCTTTAAGCTGATAGTCTTCCAAGCTGAATATGGAACTTTACCGTCATTCGTTTCAATAGGTAGATGTCAAATGTTCAGGGAAATAATGAAATGGCACAAGTGTCAAGGAATTAGAACTTACGTAATTAGTCGTTCCCCGTTCACGTGAGACAGAATATTGAGAATCAATCGAAAATCTCAATATAATTATTGAATTGGAAAAAGTTTAGACTCAGAGGTCTTTCCATCGTCTATCAATCATGGGTCATGAAAAGAAGACAGGAAAAGGTCGTCTCGACAAGTACTACAAGCTCGCAAAGTATGTCTCTGTTTGCTTTCTACAGTTCTACTTTCTGACCCGGCTTTCTAGAGAGCAAGGGTACCGAGCCCGTTCAGCTTTCAAACTTATCCAACTGAACAAGAAATATGCCATCCTTGAGGGAGCAAGATGTACTATAGATTTGTGTGCTGCTCCTGGTGGTTGGCTGCAAGTTGCAAGCAAATACATGCCTGCAAACAGTATTATTGTCGGTTCGTGCTTCTTTCTTCTTCCTCTTATTATATATATTCATCTCTTGCTCAGGTGTCGATTTGGTACCAATTAGACCTATCCCTCGTGTCGTGACATTCACCTCCGATATCACGACACCCCAATGTCGAAACCTTATCCGAGGCGAACTAAAAGACTGGAAAGCAGATGTTGTCCTGCACGATGGTGCACCAAACGTCGGAACGGCCTGGATCCAGGATGCTTACACTCAATCAGAGCTCGTGCTAATGAGCTTGAAACTTGCCGTCGAATTTTTGGCGAAAGGTGGAACCTTTGTTACCAAAGTCTTCCGAAGTGTGGATTACAACAATCTCATTTGGGTTTTCAATCAACTGTTTGGAAAAGTGGAAGCGACAAAACCTCCCTCCTCAAGGTGAGTTCTCTATTCAAATGCTGCTCATCTATACGAAGATACCAACCATACTCTTAGAAATGTATCAGCTGAAATCTTCGTCGTCTGTCGTGATTTCCTTGCACCAAAACATATCGATCCAAAATTCCTAGACCCTAAGCATGTCTTCAAAGATCTTTCATCTTCACTGATCTCTGGTGAAATTTCAGCCGGCAATGCTGAATCGAATGTCTTCCACCCCGAAAAAGAGGCGTCACCGTGACGGTTATGCTGATGGCGATTATACCCTTTTCAAAGCTATCCCTGCTTCAACATTCGTTCTGGGGCTGACCCTATCGCCGCACTCGGCAGCGCAAATAGAATCACTTTCCTCACCGATGAGGAGAAAGAGTATGTTTTTAACTATCTTTCACTGTCGTTTCTTCTGACTGTTGGTTACATTTACCAGGTGGTCCGCACTTGACATCACAACAGGTGATATCAAAGCTAACTGCGATGATTTGAAGGTACTGGGTAAAGGAGATTTCAAAGCTTTGTTAAAATGGCGGCTGGCTCTTCGAGAAGAGGTTAGATTTATTATTTTTAACGATTTTCAATGCCACATTCTCATTCTGTCTCACATAGCTTGGTGTAGACAACAAGGCAAAGGATACAGAAGACGTGACTGAGCAAGTCGAAGTCGTGGAAGTTGTTGATGAAGAGCAACAAATTTCGGAAGAGGTCAGCTCTTACGAGATCTTAATTCATACCCTGTACTGACAATAAATTAGCTTGAAAGACTGAACTCTGAAGCTGCTGCTCGTGCCAAGAGGGAGAGACGGCGTGCCAATGAGATCAAAACCAGAACAATTCAACGTATGCAACTGCAAATGACAGCACCTCTGGACATTGGTCTCGAACAGCAGGATGCTACGTTGGGTATTGGTCAAGACGATATGTTCGACCTGGGGCACACAGAAGATTTGTCACGAGATCGCGAATTGACAACTTTTGCTATGGACGATCACGGCGATGCTATCATGGACACCAGTGACGAAGAGAACGACAACGACGAAGACGGCGAAGTTCTTGATTCGGAAGAGGAGAGAGAAAAGAAGGTGTTGGGATTGGAGGCCGAACTTGACGGTCTTTACGACGCATATCAAGGACGACTCCGAGAGCGCGATGCAAAATTCAAAGTCAAGGAGGCAAGGAGAAAGAACGCTGAACGGGAAGAGTGGAACGGTATCCAAGAACAAGTCAGCGACGCTGAAAACTCGGACCAGGAAGAGGAAGGTGGCTGGGACAAGATCCAAGCTGCTAAACTCGATGATGGCGGCAGTGATTCAGGTGACTCCTCCGACGAATCCGATGCAGAGGAGGTTCCTAAGGTTACCAATAGAACCAAGCGCGGACGTTCAGATGCTGATATTGCTCCTAAAGAAAGCAAACGCCAGCGCCTTGTCTCTCAGCTCGAGTTTCCACAAGCGAAGGCAGCTACTGGTGCTGCCGCCCGTCTATGGTTCTCGCAGGATGTTTTTGCCGGAGTTGATGGGCTTGATAACCTTAATAACCTCAGTAATTCTGAAGATTCTGAACTTGACGCCGATGAAGAGTCCAAAGATGAATCGTCGGAGAATGACGAGGTAAAATTTCTTTATCTTCACTTTGCGAACATCAGTATAACAGGTTTTTTAGGAACAAGCTCCTTCTAGTGACGACGACGACGATTTCGAGGTTGTTCCACAAGACAAAGAAGATGACACAGATCTCTGGGACGATGAGGGTGAAGACCAAGATCTGAAAGTCAAAGCCAGTTTACAAAGTGAATGCTCATTCCTCAAAGGTTTTCTCCTTGCTACATTTCTAATGTTCGTCCGCATAGAATACGGTTTGATGACGCCAGAAGCTGTCATGCTCGCACAACAACTGGTCAACCGCGAAAAACAAAACCCAGCTCATTAACGACGGTTTCAATCGATACTCTCTCAACTCAAAGAGGGTCTTCCATCGTGGTTCCTCGACGACGAGGCCAAAAACTACAAGCTCAATATCCCAGTGACGAAGGAAGCCATGAGTGCCCTCCGAGCCAAGCAGCGAGCGTTGGACGCAAGGCCTATCAAGAAGGTGGCAGAAGCCAAAGCTCGTAAGAAGTTCAAGGCTGCCCAACGACTCGATAAAGCCATGAAGAAGGCTGAAGGTGTCAATGCTACCGCTGACATGTCAGAAAAGGAGAAGGCCCAACAAATTGACAAGCTGATGCGAAAAGGCGTCTCGGCAGCCAAGAAGGCTAAGAAAGAAATTAAGGTCGTAGTGGCTAAAGGAGCGCATAAGGGTTTGAAGGGCAGACCAAAGGGTGTCAAGGGACGATATACCATGGTGGATTCCCGAATGAAGAAAGAGGTATGTTTCTTCCATTAGCTAAGACTTAAGTTTTGTTACTTACTGACACAACCTCAGGTGCGAGCCAAAAGCGCAAAGACAAGGCAACTCGTAAGAAGCGATCATAATTATGAGTATTACATATGTAGGGCATATGATTAGATTACCACGTTAATATGAGTAAAGATTATTTTCATTTATCGAAAGGTCGGAATGGTGAATATGCATTGAGTAAATGCTGTGGTGCCACTACTTTCGGACCGGGGACAGTCAATAGACCGCATATTCGAAGAAAGTCGTTCCATTCAGAATACGAGTGGTGATCCTCGCAAACCGCCTTCAAAAAATCTCAGCAAAGAAATGGAGAAGCAAATATTTACAGTACGTCTTACTTTGCAGATTGTTGTACTTTTGCCAGTTTCATGATCAATAGAAGTCTCAAGGATAATAGTTCGTCCATTTTTTATGCCTTCCAACGTCACTTTCTTGAGGGAGCGATGGACATAAGTATCATTGCAAAAATAAAATTTAACACCGTCATGTGTAACCATGAGTGGGAAGCTGGTATCCGTTTCTGATTCTGATTCCCTAAAAGGCGTTTAACAGGGTATTATCATGGCATGAAGCAAGCAACGTACTCTGATTGTGACGAGAATGCTACATTTTTCAGCTCTTCTGACCACGAAGAAATCGGAAGAGATTGAATACTTGAAGCAGTAATTTTAACGTCGGCTGATCTATGAGGTAACGCTTAGTCGTTCACGTTCTCACCAATGTAAAGAGCATACTCACCCATCCGGAACGAAAAGATCAATGCTCGTTTCTATACCTTTCACAAACGAAGCGCGTTTCAAATCGACAGGAGAGTCTGGAGCGTCATCGGTCTCGTGTCCCGACTCAAGGGCGGGTAGTTCGAGAGTCAGTGTCGATATAAGGCCAGGAGAACTTGAACCGTGGACCGAATCGTCAGTCTGCACAGATTTTATAGTGCGATATACGAGTCTTCGGATATTCTGATCTTCATGGGTTGATAGTGATAACACCTGCGAGGGCACACTTTGTAAAGTTTCCAATTTAGTGACGAATACAACCTGGGAAAATTGTATGTCAGAAATACCTTGGCTGGAAGATTACTTGATCTTGTGAATGGCTTATCCAGCGGAGAACTGCATTTGCGTCGACTCGGCCTGTAAGAGGTGGGATGAGCGTTGCGCGTTGATTTGGTGGTGACAAGAAAAGTAAGTGTCCGAAACTGCAGAGAATGAGCGCCATTCAATGCCACCACTATAACGGTAATAGGTGATCTACTCACGAAACGGTGAAAACTGGAGGGGAGAACCATTCTCGATGCTTCCAATTTGACTTAGTAAATGAGATTTAATGTCAACTTCTGATCTGTTACCATTAGTGAGAAAGGGTGCTTATAATAATATATGGCTCGTACCCATTTGCCAACAACGCCATTCCATGATTGTCCGCTGGCTCTTTAAAAATGTTTCAGGCTTAACAGGCTGGGAAGTTTTCAACCATTCTCCAACACGGCGATAGCGAAAGATAGAAGGCGATGATTTTGGCCAAGGAAGAGGTTGTGGGGGTAAAAAGGGATAAAGGGAATATGAACTAGGGCTTTTAGCGCTTGAATTTTCCGGGTTTTCTAGTTTATAGATCGCCCGCGTTGATGGATTCTGAACCTGCCATTGAGCTGTGTATGATGACTGTCTAGATCACTGAACTAACTTCACTGGTAATCACTTGAAGAATTAAACGCCTTGCAATGTCCCCGCTCGGGGTTGAGATCTAAGGAAGGATATGGATATCTGGGGAGACAAAGATAAATTTATGGGTCATAGTCCATCTGAATTGAGGAAACCTTTGAACCGTAATTTGCCTTCACATGAGCGCCCGACAGACGGGAAATGCGGTCAGCAGGAATCGTGACATTCCCTTCAGCAGGTAGAGAGAAATCCTCTGTTTCAACGTCCTTGCAAACACGCCGTTAGAGGAAGTCGGGCGGATGATTTAATTATAGTCACTCTTTGAAACTCCAAGTATCCTTCAATTTGTTTCAAAGCACCTTTCAAGCCTGTAACTTTGAGCGATCTGGGATTTATGAAGGACATTTGGACATTATAACGCTTGGATAATTTGAGTAGTTCGGTGCCATCTACGAGTACATTGACATGATACCACAAGGCTAACAAGAGGAACAGACTGACCTTTTCCCACCAAAAGAAATGAATACCCAGGGTCCAAAGAAAATCTATGTTACCAACAATGAGAAAGAAAGAAAACATGTGCAATGCATAGAGCCTCACGTTGTTCTGAGATTTCGGTCCAATCGACCCTGTCTTGCAACACCTGCTTAAGAGGCGTCCAGCCCCATTTTTCTTCCACAATGTATTCCGCAGTAGCCAGTTTGTATCCTTTGGACGGCGGGGAAGAATTGGTGGATTCCAGGTACTGTCGCAATTGCGGCCAAGTAAAAGCCTTCATCAAGGAGTCCAGGACTTTCTTATATTCTATTTCATAGTCCAGAGATTTTGGATCAGCTATTTTTTCCGGCTTCAAGGCCTCTACATCTTTAGGAGTCAGAGGATTGTCACGAAGTCCCAAAAGATGTTTTTTGACAAGATTTTCTGTAGGTTTGTACTCCGGTCGCTTGATTCTTTTAGATGCTTTGCGTGTCTGGGCCGCGGTCAATCCTAAAGCCTTAATGACGCTAGGCTTGTTGTTTGAATTCGTGGCAGAGGGGCAGAAGAAGTCGAAGGAGAGGAAACATGCAGGCATTTGTGTGAAAGCCAGTGTCTGCTCGAGATAGCCAGAGAAGAATGAGGATGTGTTCGAAAAAGGACAACCGACATGGTCACAGCCAACCTAACTCAAATTCACTTTCACACATACACTGCTTACGTACCAAATATATCCGCTAATATGTAGTCACGGCTTATGATTGGGTCGGCATCAGTGCGAACAGTGCAAGTCGCGACACTAGTGACTACAATTATTTCTCGTTGCATGAATTTACAGTTTCGACGAATGTTAATGGAACTGAAGCGTAAAACATATGCAAGTCATATTTTTCGTTGCTCAAGCTGGAATTGGTGTCGTCATCTTCGCCAACTAAACCAGACCATCCATTCTCTGTCAAGTACTCCATAAATTTTCTGTCTTCATCAGCAAGATCGACACCAGTCATGTCTGGGACAAAAAGTACGTCACAAGAATTCCACTCGTCCCACATATAGCTGCATAGAGAGCACTAAGCCGTTATTTTCAGATCAGATAATTAAGCACATACCTGCAATTATGAAGGTCCATCTTTTTGGCATTTTCGTGAGCCACTTTGATTACACGCGTATACATAGAAGCACATACTTTTGCCAAGATGTAATTGGATTGGGGTGAAAGCCTGAGTGCCAATGGCAGCACCAGCCTTACCAACGGCTGCTGATAATCCGTAGCATGTTCCTCTGGACAGTTTATTGAGCTTCCGGATCTCTCGCAGACTGTGACTTATACCTGATTGGGGTAGGGTAAGATCTGGCAACTGTTATTAGCCCATCACGGCGATTCCAAGCAGGGTATTATCTTACTCTGCACTGACAAGCCCAAGCATATCTCCGGGCCCCTTTAAACTAGGTAAGTATAAATAAAAATTGACCGATGAAACTGCGTACCAGATTTCCAAATGATTGCATGAGGCCGTAGCTTGAAAAGGTCAGAATATATAAAGGTCGATGAGAGAAAATCGATTTACAATATGACGAAAAGTGGAATAATCTTCGTAATTTTGTCGTAGGCAAGTCCGATAATAAGACCTGTATTGATTTGAATTAGGTCAATAGGAATGCTAGTGATGATTAAGGGGACTGAGATGAATACCGAAAATCAAGTAGCCACTGAATCCCAACATCATCTGCGACCCATTTCAAAAACCTTTTGAATATTGGAATTAATAAAACTCACTGTGTTTCGGCGTCCAAGCGGATTGCAAAGAAGCGCACCGACAAAAACACCTGGTAAAGCAATAGTACCGAGAAGAAGTTGCCATTCTGCTGTTCGCTTGATGTCCCCGTCATGGATAATGTTTGAAATAATAGTCCCAGAAAATACACCATTCGGGAAAGTTATGAAATCGTATAAGAACCTATCAATGCAACATGTTCAAAAATGTCTCTTCCATTTTAATGAAAGATAATCGTACCATGCGCCACAAGTTCCAATAAGAGATTTCCAATAACGCCTGAACACAAGCCAATATGGTACGCGTCCTAAATTTCAGGAGAGTGAGCTTGAATGGACAGGGTCATGCCATAGGTGTTGTACTTTTGATGGCACCCTTTTGAAAAAGCGTCGAGCTTAACATTCGGATACGGAAGTAGAATACCGTTAAAGGTAATGCTATGCCGATCCCGAAACAGACCCTCCACACGGTTTGCAGATGCTCTTCGCCAGCAGCCGACAAAACGATAAGAAATACGGAAACGGCGAGTGGCCCTCCAAACTGTACAAAAAATTGTTCAATGTCTGATGGAATATGCATATCTCTGG
>JAJIRX010000237.1:0-61660 GCA_023853785.1 Psilocybe azurescens | reverse complement strand
GAGCCTCGAAAGACTATCACAGAGAGTTTGTTAGCAAACTTCGTTGTAGACGAAGATTTGGGGTGGTACAATATACGCACTTCGATAGCATCGTCACCGTCCTTAAGATATTGAGGTATTTCGCCTCTATCTTCTTGCTCACAATAGATACTCTGACGTCTTCAATTTGAACCACCCAACCCGTCTTTCCGGAATGCAGTCCGCCGCGTACGCAAACATATTGCCCGACATTGATCTCTTTTCTCAAGTCTTCCCATGATACACGCAATGTTAGGCGGTATTCTTGGTTATGTCCAGCGGGTCCATCGTGCGCCCATATCTGCTCGACTTCCGCATAGAGAGTATCCAGTGCCTTCAAGATGGCAGGGGTAAACGTAAAAGTAGTTTCTGGCCCTTGGACACGAATAAACACCCTATCATTCTCCTTCATACTCCATTCTCGAGGGCGCGGCATGTTCGAAAGGGTGATAGATGGGTGTTTGCTCATCCGAAACATGGTGTAAAAGTCATAAGGCATATCCTTCACGTCAACTGTGAATGAATGGTAGTCGAAGTCTTTGGCTAGAAGGCCTTGCTCGAATTCCAACCGTCCAAAGGAGTATCGTCCGTGCTCGTGGCCCACGATGTTGTATGGGAGAAGCTGTCCGAAATAGTCAGCGCGAAGAGCTTTGCTATCGGCCTAACGGTAGACGCCGCTTGAGTGGGTTCCGTGATGTTGTATCCAGTCGAGGAATAAGAAGAATACGAGCACCCAAGGAGCTTTTTGCGACACAATCCCAACATCTCCCTTGTAAAGGCCTTTCTTGACGAGTACCCAACTTCCGACCTCAGCGCATTGCGTAGCATCCCTCATCCGAAACAGTCCCGCATACTCCGAAGAATCAACCAATCGACTTTTGATGCCCAACCTGTTGCGCAGTATACCGGGTGTAAGAAGAAGAAGCTTGATGAGGCGTTGTTCATCATGCATTCGATATAGATGCAGCCTGTACGGAACCTTGAGTGAAGGCTGAACGGACTTGATGATGCTCCGTAACAGTGCTTAGCAGAGAGACTACAGCTAGATCTTCAACCCCGAACTGTAAGGTGTCGGTCAGTAAATTCAGAGAGTCCCAAGCGTGAATAACAATGTGCGCACTCGACATTCAACGCGCCACAGAGGATAATCCCCTCCCTAGGAATATAGACTAAAGCTCTGTCAAGGGTTGTCTCCGGTACATCATCAGCAGTGTATCTTCTATGACCAGAGGCGTTCCTTCTTGCATCAATGCGTGATATAAGACGTTCCAAGGTCCTCGCTGTGGTGATGGACTGAGAAATTGGCCGGTAAATCGGAATGTTCGTTGTCCAAGGCTACCCCGTCACAATGAACGCATCTAGGTGTGGCTGTCAATACTGGTGCGAGAGTTATGAGGTTCAAGAACAAGAAAGAGATTACCTTCCCTGTCGCGTTCTGTTGCTTCATCCTCCTCGCCGGAAATCCCTTCTTCGTCCACCTGAGCTTCCATGTCCAGAAACTGACGCACTCTTGAATCTATCTTCGCCAAGATGTAAGTACGGAAAGTTCGATATAAGAAGACATAACATACATTCTTCATCTCGTATTCTAAGAAATATATGTGTTCACGTTCAGACTTTACTGTATCTACACTGACTTTCGTGTTATAATTGCACTGGGTCAGGGTCAGCGTAGGATACAACGGTACAAAACTACACTTTTAAAAACTCTCATTCCGCTCTCTGTAGCGTTTACCACTCGATTCATCACATTATTCAATTTTTCATCGACATATAAAGTATCTACTGCTTTCTAAACTTACCTGTTGACGTGTTTATAGCGTCGAACCTAGGAGGACAGTATGGTCAGTGTGAAGAAGGAAAGTGAGAATAAGTTGAACAGGTCCGTATGTACCCCAAAAATTCCAAGCCGCTCAAGCCGAACAGTCGCGCGATGATTTTATCCGGCAACGCGGCATGAAAATTTCAGCATGCTATCACGGCGCTATTGACGCTTTCACACGCTTTTCTTTCTCTCCCTTGCCACCACATTGACAAGCGAGGTGCTGCAGTAAGCCAGATATTGAGTAGAATTGATTATGATAAGTGTGCTACAGTAAATCGTTATACGTGTCCAGTAGTTTACAACAAATTAAGGGGTGGAACGAAAGTAAAGAATCAAGGATGATCAAGGCTTGAAGAAAACCAGGTTTCTTGGAATGCGGAACCGTCGACTTTGCACCACGGTTTCCAGAAATCTAGGTACTGATCAGTATTCATCTATGCCATTGAAAACAATAACTCACCTTTTACAGCGTAATCAACTAACTTTACATCTCCTGGAGCTAGGTTGATCAACTCGTGTCGATGGCCTTTCCGGAAGGCTACTACGTCTCCTTTCCACTGCCCGTTTGCCCAATCCCTCAGCGATTTGTTGGAGGGTAGACGCTTGTGATTCTTGACGAACAAATGGAATCGGCTTATTTCGCCTTTTCTGTTTACAATCACCACCACCCCGTCGTGTATGTAGGGTTGGAGTAGTTTTCCACCCATCAACAGCTCCAACCTTGGACTTCGACCGCTTCTATTGGCTAATGTGTGGACCCGTTTAGTGACTGCTCGATTGGATGTACTCCCGTAATATCGGGCGTGTATGAGTAATTGGACATCCTTAGCGAAGGTAAGTAACGGCGGATTGTTATAGACTGCCTGGTCTCACTTTCGTAGTAGGTTTGAAAGTCTGCAATGCCGATACCATTCTTGACGACGGAGAGGATGGGAGGTAGATGCGCAAAGTTACTCAGAAAGATGCGGGTGTTTAGTGTGCTGTTTCTGGGATCCGTAATATCTCTTTAAGTGAGTCTCCTTTCTTTGTTTCGTGCCTCCGGTATTCACAAAGCTTTTTGTCGCGCACAAAGACCCTATCTAAACCAAATGTCCATAAATTACTGAAAATCCTCTATCGCTCATTCATTCCCAACCATTGCCCGTATTATGGCAGCGAACTTTACCCAGAGACTCGCTTCATTATTTGCACCTCCGGTCGTACCAACAACAATGGATACATCTGCAGATTATCCGCCCACCAATGCGCCCACCGTACTAGCTGATACCGGCCCCGTCAATTGGCTCCCAACGAGGACGGACAGTCGTCTACCGCTGCTAATGCTGACCTTCCACGGTCTACTCGTTTGGGAACTCCAGCACCAACGCACAATCTTCCATCCCGTTCCGGTTTGATACTAGTCGCCTTCAATCCAGTGAAGTTGGAAATCGTGACGGTACACACGTCCCATCCACGACGATGGATACATCTACAGATTATCCGACAACTTCTGGAGGCGGTCGCGCTGATGCTGGACCCCCTCGATCAACTGTCAATACCGGCTTTCCGCGTTTTACTGTTCAATCAGTTCCAGTTCAAACAGGCCATCCTCAGTCTGATGGAGTTGAAAATGGTGTGCCTGATCGTAATCATTCTGTAAATTTGGACAATATGGCTACTGGTCCTGCCATATCCGGAGTTCCTCGTACATTCTTCGGCCGTCAGAATCAACCGCCTGTGGTATTTCAAGGGCGGACAACCCCAGGAAACGACCTGCTACCGACGACCATGTAACGAAAGTCAAAGTTGTAGAACCAGATAAAGCACAATTAATGAGAGATCAATTGGTTAAAGATCACGTACGTCAAGTTAAAGTCCATACATTCTGACATTTATTTTGTACATTTCCAGGTTAAGGACCAACTTAAGGAGCAACAGCAAAGGATGACGGATTCGTTCAATAAGGAACGACAAAAAGTCCGTCTATTCTTTCCTCTCTGATACAGTATATGTACTTATTGCCGATTTTCCAGTTGTCCGATTCTCAACAGAAGCTCATAGACAATCTCCAGAAACAACTGGAAAAGGCAAAGAATGATTCGGAAGCACGACGCCAAAACTCGAAGTTGAAATCGCTGAGCACAAAAAGCGTCCAAAGGCTTAAATGTTACCATTAACAATCAACAAGCCGACTTCAGTAAGGCCATCACCAAACTTCGGGACCAAGAAAAGAAGTCTAAAGACTTGGAACGTGTGCTTTCACAACTTCGGAACGAACACGAACAGTTCAAGTCATCCTTCGAATCGACCGTTCAGCAGCGTGGACAGGAGCAATCTGCTACCATCTCGACATTGCAAATACGGCTAGATGAACTCGAAAAACGAAGCGCCAGCACGATCAATAGTCTGCATTCAGAGATCCAGACGGCGAATACCACGATTGAAGGTCTCAACCAAACTCTTAAATCCCATCGGAACACATCACCGAGCGCACCGAACCAGCTTGCGCAACTCAACGACCAGATTACTGCAGCTGGCAACGAGATTCAAGCACTTCGTCAGTCTTTTGGTAATGAAAAGCGCGCATTAGTAGCCGAAGGCGAGCAACGGATCATCAGCCTACAAAACGAAATGAACGGCTTGCGGAACCGGGCAGCAAACGACAGTGCTGAGCAAGAGAAGTTGAGACAGAAGATTATCAGATTGAACGATCTCAATAACGATATGTCAATGAGGGAAAAAGACTACAAGCTCAGCAAGAGCAAGCTTTGGTTTGTCTCTTCATCGATATATACTCCTTCTTACCTCTAATACACTTGTTCTGTAGAGCGCTGCCAAAAAGGAATACGAGTCGCAATTCAGCGAATTGAAAACCAGCTATGATACATCTTTGGTACGTTGTCAATGCCATTTTAAATACAGCGAATGCAGCTCATGATCCTTCATCAGGCTAATGTGCATGCCCAGCTCGCACAACTGAAAGCTCGATTAGACAGCGGTCGAGGTCGTCAGAATGACTTGGAGTCGAGTGAATCTCAACAAGTACAGATCGCGACTTCATTGCGGACCGCTCTCGAGCAAGAACAAGAAAAAAATAAGGTAGGTCTATGCGCTGTTTGATCGGTGCTTCAGATTTGGCTGATGATGTACTTAAAGATTTTTGGAAAGAGCGCATTCGCGAACGTTATGAGACAGGAAGCGGCCAAACCGAGCGATACTAACGCAATTTCAACTTTGGGAAAACAACGAGGCCGCCAGACTACGACTTGTATGTTTGAAAAGTATAACATGAACTTCCAAAGACTAATCTTGCTGTTTGTCAGATGGGGCTGAATAAACGCAACGGCAACTCGTTGCATTCTAGTGTGAGTTGTTGATACTTTAGAGATGTGATCGATGCTCAATGGACTCTAGATACGGCAACGTCGGAATCCGAGTTTGCCACCCTCAAACCAACCACCACCAACACGACCCTCTATGGATGAGGATGAGGATAACGAAGACTTCACTTCGACACAACGTTCAACACCAGGTCCAGAAATTAGAGGGCATAGGATCGACCCGTTTTCCACCAAACAATTCTGCCTCAAAACCGAACACTGCGCCACTGCTATCCGATGATGATGAAGACATGTATCTTGAAGACATTTCCCCAGAGGATCAGGCCTCCATTCGGACGGCCTTGCGATCTCCAACTCCGGTCTCAGGAAATGAGCGGTATCGAGTTCCGGTACCTTCCCACAACGCTATTCTTCAACTCCATCAACCTCCACAATCAGATATATGGCCACAAGGAGTGCTCGACCTCAGGATTCCCATACTTTAAATTCTTCCATGCCGTCAACCTCGGAAGTCAACCCACCAGGTTTGTTTCGCTCAAATCAACCTGCAGCTTACAAGGCTCGACATGCCGCTCAATCTGCCTCTACAAAAGAGGCAACAACTTCCTCAGTCGCTCCTCAGCCATCTACTGCTCCGATTCCCAATCCAAGTTCCGGCTCCTCAGTTTCTTCACATCGCAGTGGGGATCAATTACCATCCAACCCATCAAATGCTTTACCCAGTCGCGATCCTCCTGCACCACCTTCGCTGGATATAACAGAGAGGCTTCTCAATTGCATGGAAACTGTGGCAGCTAGTGTCAATGGCTTGCGAGCCGATTTCGCGAATGATCGAACACCATTGAAAAGGAAAATGAAGCCTCTCCCATCGCCTTTCAAAGAAAGAGCTTCAGGGCGTCCTCGCCCCCTTGATCGAATAGATCTGACGGTATGGTCTTTTTGCTCTCTAATCCGTAAACATATTCTGATCTGGGTCATGATTGGTAGGACTCGGTTCGAGCCTTTTACGCGAATGTTTAAGTCTTCCACCAGACCATCAAGACAGAAAAATTTTCTTTGATATTGCCGAATCCCATCTCGCTGATCATTTAGAAGTGGAGCGATTTGAAAATAGTGAACGCGAGCCTCCAGAAATGAAACCTTTCCAACTTTATTTCGAGAGGCCAAAGACTCTTTGGAATCTACACATGGCCGAACTCTTTGCCGCCGCACTGATTAGACGTAAATCAGATTTACAAGGACGAGAGGAAGAAATTGCCGAGTGCTTTATTGCTCGTATCATTACCCTAAAGGACCATATGGCTCATTCCATGAAGAGGCCGGACGAGACTGCGGAAGAGTGCGACGCGCGTTTAGCTAACAATTTGAAGCGCGAACAGGCGTCGAAACGGGTCGTGCTTGTCAGACAAAGGTAATTATACAACCACTCGCGCCTTCGTTTTCTAATCGTCCTTCTTTCCCAGCTTTTCCAAACGCGTTTAAACAGTTGCCTATTAGCCGGCAAGAACCGACACGCAGAGGCGATTGACACACTTGGTGAAGACGGGATGAGCTCTGATGAGTCCGACGGTCCAGGCGTCAAAAGAGTCAAGTTGTTGTCTTGGCGTAATCCACGCCTCTTAAACACGGTAACCACTGCAGACGGCTGTTTACCAAAGCAGAATGTCTATGGCGGAAGGCGACCGGGAGCCCAACCCGATATGCGCCTTCGACCAACGCAGTGTCAACCTGTCAGTACCAGGTCCGCGCCGAAGAACTGGCCTTCCAATTATTATCATCCAATTTGGTTCGAATCGAAAACAGACCTTGAACTAAAGTTGCTGGAACCGCGGGCCCCAAGCCTTTTCCTGGGGAGCATGACGAAATCGATCCAAACATTCATCACTGATACACGACCTTCTGACTCTATCGACTTGTTACACATCATTCTTCGTATATCGCAGTGACTCGTAAAGTACAGCATATTTTTAATAAATCTCTTATGATATCGTATTAACAAATTTCTCTGCGCTTTGCAAAATCTTGTCTTTTTTAATATTTTCCGTCATCATTGACATTTCCGGTGGCAAAACAGCCCATGCTCCGTCATTTCAGAGCGTGATCGGTCTTGCGAAACACGTGAGTAAATCAGCGTGCGACGCGACTCCTGCACACCCATGAATTTGCTGCGGGACCGTCCTGCCCAGAAAGTATGGTAAATCGAAGAGTTCGAAGGCTCCAGTGGTCGCAAAACATTACCGGTCCATCGGAGTTCGATTTATGAGCGTGGTCATAGTCGCAACAAAAAGAGAATTCGATATGTGATGGCAAATAAACACTCCTACAACCTACATGAGACAATTAAGCGCGGGGCCTCAATCTGTCCCCTGGCTACCTGTCGTCAGTTGAGTCCGGCGAGGGTGACAGAGGCAGGGACATCAGTGGCCTTTTCAACCTCAGTCTTGCTGGGGCTGAGAGTGATCTCGACGTAGTAGGGCTCGCCCTGGTAAGGGTTAATGCGACCGCGGCACGGTATGTGCGGCGGGTTTTCATCGAGGGTTGAGGAAAGACTTCTCGGGCCAGCGACCTGAACAGGCGAAGGAGGATTTAAGTACAAGTCGATACGGAAAGACCCTGGCTTGCCCGTCCAACACCAGCAAACCTGCGGAAATGTATCACGCGGTTGTGATCTTTAGGTTCCCAAGGTAGGCGCAAGCCTTGGTCAACTTAATATCTACAAATTTTTTCAATTATGCATATTCAACCGAATATCATGTCTTCCATGCCAGAAAAGGCAGCGGCGACTTCACGCATGTCCTTCATTCAGAGAAGACATTGTCAATCTGTCATTGTTTCTGGAGGTCTCCTTCCAAAAATGATTTCTACTACGACATCGCCGAATGCAAGTAAAACTAAACAATTATGTAAACCAAGGTAGAGATATTTGACTAAGAATGTTCATGCCCCTCCTCCTTGATAAATCCACTTTCTTTCATCTTCGCAATTATAAACGCAAAAACTAAGAAACAAAGTGAAGACGTCAGAAATGGACCTATAAGAAAATTAAAGAAGATCTCACGGCGAAAGCATATGGTGACCAGGTGGGGTATGTCACGAGGGCAACAAAGAAAAACAGAGGGCTATGGGTCCTCACGTAGCTGGAGAGTGTGGTTCCAGAACGACTCTCATCGTTATTGCCGGTCGTCAAAGCCACGGCCCGTTTCTCCCATAGGTAGATAGACCCATTGGAGGATGCTGCAATGAGCACTTTTCGACTTTCCGCCCGAGTGACTGTAACAGCTTGGGTCATATGTGTTTCTGACGTCCAAGACATAAGTTCGAAAAATGTTCAGGCGACGGAATAAACCAACCTTTACTCGGCTAGAAGTAAGCGTTTGAAGAACATAATTGTTGGCTACATCAAAGATGTAGACTTTATTGGTGTGACTTCCACAAATTGATAGTTTCGATCCTTCAATGAATTCGGCATTGTTTGATGAAGTAGCGGAGGCGTGGTCGCGAGTCTCCTCACGGCAAGAGACTGAACGGGTGACATATCGGGAGGATGGTAGACATCAAAATTGCCGTTGTTCAGGTTGTTGACGATCACGGCTGTTTGATCACTCGACAAGGCAACGGATCCGCTATGTAATTTATCAGCCATATGTAATGAGAGTGCGATGCGAAATACATACATCCCGCTAGCTAGTTCTTTGCTCCATAATACGTCGCCATTGGCGGCATCTCGACAACGACTAAGGCATTCATTAGCATTGTTAAATGATTGAGGGTACATAACATACGCTGACGCCATCTTCTAATCCAAAAGACAAGAGATTCTGGCTCCCTGGGCGCCGTGAGAAGATTACAGATGTGGGAATACCTGGTCGATTGCTAGGAGCTTCCCAGATGAGTCTCACCAAACCTGCTGAGGGCTCTTGGATAAGTCTTGGGAACAAGTGATACAAAGGATATATCTCACCGGCAGCTTCAATGTGGTACATCTTCACAGCACCTGAATGGCTGGAAGCCACCAGTCTGCCATTGATCTTGTCAAACGCCACGTTCTCCACTGTATCGTTTGGGGTGAAAAGTTGTGTCATGGTCCCCGTTCTGCAAATGGCTTTGAAAATGGTAAGAACAGAAAAACATTGCGTTGACTACTTGACCGACCTTGACAGACCGAGAGTCCATGATAAAGATACTTAGACTGCCTACAACAGATCCTACGCACAGCACCGTTATGGCTTCCCCTCGCGAGGCTGACTCAGCGTATGCCCAGGCAAGGCAGGTAACTTGGCCCCAGCCTTTATTTTCCAAGACCTGTTCTGTTCGGAATGTTTCTGTGTTCCAAACAAATACCTTGTCGCTGTCACCTAAATTCTCATTTTAGCTAGATTATACCAAGTCGAAACATGGCTGAACATACCGGCAGCGAGCAAGAATTTTGCATTATTGGAAAAGAGTAAATGGTCGACATGTTCGACCCCGGGTTCTTGAGCTCCTTGGCGAGGGACAAATGAAGCATTCTAAGTCAAAGGTTAGCGCAAATGTCATCTCCTCGAAGGCGTGTACTCGCCAGATTCATATCTTAGAAGTTAAACAGGGAAATTGGCCTTGAAGTCGAGGTTGATGAGTTTGATGCGAAAAGTGGGATGAGGGTGCTCTTAATCCAACATCGTTTATCTATAGTGAGCCAAGTATAAGCGAGTTCACATCGTGTCATTTTTGTCAGCTCACCTTTGGCATTGGATCACCAGTGCGCCACGACCAAGCCACTCGAATTTTGTCTCCTTTGTCAAGTCTCCTTTGACGCTTGATCGCCGGTACTTTCTCTCTTTACTATTCAAACGCGATCATCGCCTATATATGGTTTCCTTTGTCCAGTTTCCTTTGATACTGGATCGTTGTGCGCCATATTTCAATAAATCTCCGTACAACTTCGGCTTTTTGTCACCCTTATTTTCTTTCATAATGCAGAAGGTAATTTTCGTCAAAAGTAATATACGATGCTATCTTATTGAGTATCTACTCGTGTCTTGAATTGCGACAGTGATTTCATAGTGTACTGTTGGTGTGTTGTCGAAGAGGAAAGGAAACCGTGTGAATAAGCCTTGGGTGGCCTTTTGTGGTGGGTGGATTTTCATGCCGCTGATGCCGTCCTGCCGATCGCGGCATTGAAATCTGCTCTGTATAAGAAAGTGAGCGATCAAAATTAAGGTCCCTTTCCGACCTTCCCTTTTCTCCATGTTACAAAGGAATCTGAAAGGGCATTGTTCGAAGTTCCAGGCATGAGTGATATTTGGGTGCATGAAAGCGAGTTGAAAGCGAGGGTTTATTCCAGCTGCAGATGAAAAATGGACTTCAAAGCGAGCTATGCGAGTTCTTCCAATACCGTACCCAATATATCGCCATCCCTTTGCCTCGCTCAGTGCATACATAAGAAAACTTAAATCTCGTTTACTACCCAATTTATCCTTACCTTTCCTTTTTTCAATCTTAACTTAACAACTGCGACATTACATATCTATGGAATCCTTCATTAACGCCCTACTCCACGTATCACATTGCCCGTTCCTGGTGGAGCTTCCTGGTGGAACCCTCCGTTATGCCAGAAGTACCTGGATCATACTTGCATATCCCCACCCTCAAGTCACATCTCGCATCAATTTCTCGCCGATATTTCGCCCTCCTCCAGCTGTTCCTAAGGTAGGAATGCGGATTAACTGGGACTTGCGAAGTCCTACCTCTAGTCCATCTTCCGTAGCGAGCCCATTAGCCACCGATCCGTCGACACCACCTCCATCTAACCCACCCACCGCGGGACCATCCACTTTGCCCACAGTGGGACCATCGAGTGCGCGAGCTGGTCCTTCAAGAGTGGTCATAATCCCCAAGCCCGTGGGGAACCTGGTTGCCCGGGCTCTGGCGGATTTAATTTGGAAGACATCCTCCAGAACACTTACAACTGGACTAAGAAGGATGTGGAAACATTGTTGGTGAGAGTTTACTCCTATGTTAGCAGATATCTGTTCTTAATATCTTACTCTATCTTGCAGGCTTATATCCGCAGGGAAGCCACCAGGACACTTCGACTTAACGCTAGCTATCGCTCACAGAACCAGACGCTTATAAATAAGATCTGTGAGATGGTGTGTGATCTATTTTCACTTTAACTATGTGTATTGACTTCACACAGGCCATGGACGCTGACCACTGGCCTGTATTGACCAACTTACAACAATTGCTGGCCTGTAAGGAGTGCGTTGAAACTCATCCTCAAGTACAAATCGGAAGCCTTGCGGCGGGTAGAAGGCAAGAGGGTGGCGGCCCGCATTCGAGATGCGATCGACAATAGAGAGAAGTCGGCATGAGCCTAGCAGCAGCGATGAAGTGTAAGTTGTGGCGCACTCATCTTGAATTCGGGTTTCTCTCCTTTCAGCGTCGTTTATTGCTTGTAGTTCGGGTTTGACACCCATTTACTTTTCTTTTTCTTTCCTTGGATCAGTCATTACTCTTTCCGATACAGTCTTTACTCCATCATACAATTGTTATTTACGGACTCTCATACTTCTTTTACAAGTGCGATGGGTGGGATGAGAAGGGGAAAGCGTGATAAAATAAGTGCGCGATGATGATATCCGAGACAGAATTTTATGCCGATAAAGCCGAGGAGGCGCTTTTCAAAAAGCGACGGCATAGAAATCGTCGTCGCATATCAAAGGCGCTGCTGTGACAATGTAACGCTTTCCTCTTCTTTCCAACCTTCTAGCACCTAGTTTGCGTTTCAGCCTGCCAAGTTCTGCTCAACTGTAGCTCACGTTTTCACCTATCTTGTTCAACACAGCTCCTTGTATAAGCTTTCAAATCTGTAGAATAATAACAAGATATAGATAGTATAATGTATTCCACAACAATTCCACAAATAAAAGAGGACACCGTGGACGAAAGCGTTAAGCGCCAAAGATTTGGTTGTGGTGGAAATGCATAGGTAATTAACGTACTTGGGACGGCCAGGAATGATAATGAAATGTTCTTTAACCCGTTGTGGTGTCGGTTTCTTCTCTCAATTTGGATGATTTTCGCTGATTAGTGTTTGGTAGATCCATCGACTCTGAAGGAAGACGTTGAGCACCTCCACGAAATGGTAAAGTTTCAAAATTTTATACCTAGTGGTCCTTCTCCTGTTGAAACCTCAATCATGCATGATATAGATAGCTAAGATGACAACAGAAAAGGACGCATTCCTTGGTTCTTTGTGGCCGTCCCAGATGGACGTGCTGTTGAATGTGCGGCGTTGCAGCGATGTCGCCAGCACGTCGTACGGGGAGTGGACAACTATACAGGTGTGTATATATATATTCCTAAAGCACACCGCTGAACTTGGTCAACTCCAAGTTACTCGAGCTACATCGCCTTTCTCTCTCTGACGCATTTAATTCTACTATGATCTTAGGGTTGGGCAGGCGCTGACGACCTGCGTTTCTGGAGCTACACGTATAGTCTCCAATCCATGTAAGTCTGATCACCATTGAATAGCTTTCATGCTACCATGGATGATAACAATCGTTTGTTTAGACTACTCTCAATGCTTGCCTGGTGTCGTTTCAAGCTCATCAACCGCCATGGCCACAAAGCCAAGTTCCACCCCAAGTTCCACCAGCAAGCCCGCAACATCTTCTGTCCCCGCGAACGTCGATGTCTGATCCGTCTCCTGCTTGCTCTGCGAGTCTCACTTCTAGGGTGACAGGAAAACTCTCACATGTCGGAATCAACATTGCCGTGTTCGACTTCGGGTGTTCGACTTTGGATGCAACTCTGATGGTGTGCGTCGCTTTCTGACCAAATGTTATTTGTGTTTCGTTGGCTAAAATGAATTTGAATTGCTCACTTAAATAGAGCTGCAATGCATCACTTTGCCAACGATGACGGATTCAACACCTTCCGCCCGCCTGTCGTCTGGCAATTTTTTACGAACGATGTCATAATCAGCGCGATCAACCAGACGAACTTCGCTAAATATGATGACCTCGTTCAGGTGAGGGATTTTATGTCTCAGTTTGTCCATTTATCATTTATATGCTCGATAATTAGGCGTGCTTGGCTGTGAGGGCATCCTGTTGTTGACGTCCACAACTATGCGCGGTTCAAAAGCAAACTAAGTTTCCTTATTCGAATCAAACTGCCGGATGGACTTCTCACTTTCATTCACTGTAGATTGGGCTAACCTCCCATCCTTCATCATTATCTAATTGCTCATCAAGGTCGCCATGGATCACAGAATGGACATGGGAAGCTGTTTCGATTGATTCCAAACGCCGGTAATGTTTCTCTTTGCGTTCTTCTTTGCCTTACGAAAGTAATCAGTGATTTGTGGCTTAGGCAATAGGATTTTGTGAAAATTTTAGGGGAGGAACAGCTCGATAAAATCCCACCGAACTTTGGGATCATTCCATTCTTTGAAAAGAAAGCGATTCCGCTATTTTTCATGATTTTACCGGTTTTTTAAGGATCCGGCCAATATTTTAGGATGTGCATTCCTTAATTGGCAATTTAAAATGGAACGGCTCGATAGAATGAGCTGAAAGTTGGTCGGGAAGCTCCTTAAACGGGATTCTACTGATTCCGATGGTTTTGGGGGCCATGAATAAAAGCTGATTTTTTTAGTTGAGTTTGATTGTCCGTGACTGTAACGGCACTGGGATCGGGAACGGGATGGGAAATAACGGATACAGCGCCGGCGGTGCCTGCGCACGCGTCCGATCTTGACGCGCATTACTGGAAGAACATGTTTATTGAGCTGGGATTCAGGGATACCGTCGAACGGAACAGCAGCACCAACCCCAGCAACATCATCCTCAGCAACATCAGCACCAGCACCAACATGAACATAAACAGCATCGGCAGCGCCATCAACAACAGCAAAACTTCGACAGCGGCGTGTCGCGAGCGCGACTGTCACAGTGCGTATAGATGATTTATCGTGTTCTTTTATATGACGTATTTTTAATCTATTTCCCTCTTTTTCGTATAGATCGCCTAGGTGATGAAGCACCTTAGCCTGCCGCTCGCGGATGCGATACGCCATCGTTCGCTCGCGGCGGCTCTCGGTGCTCATTCAGTCAAACGTCGCGACTGCTGTATATTCTGTGCGGATGGGAGATCAAGCTGGCGAAAGAATCGCAGCGGGTGGCGACGAGCGCAAGCTGAAGAAAGAGGTGGTTAGGACTCTGACTTGGCCTTATCTCTCCAAGGAAGTCCGTGCTCAGAATGAAAAGTTTTTGCATTGAATGATCATAGCTTGCATATTTCTTCCCCCTTTGGTCAAACTGGATCTATATGTGTGTGCTTCACCGCACTGTTTTATGTTACATATCATGTCGATCAAACCATACCCTTCCCATACCCTTCTCGTCACATTTCATCGTCTTTTAAGTGGCCATACAGCGCCTTATATCTCCATCTTCTCCTCCTCATTCGACTCTTCGTCACAGTCCCCCTATCCCTCCCCTTATCGCCCGAGCTACCGTCCT
This sequence comes from Psilocybe azurescens, assembly GCA_023853785.1. NCBI lineage: Eukaryota > Fungi > Basidiomycota > Agaricomycetes > Agaricales > Agrocybaceae > Psilocybe > Psilocybe azurescens. Next base: position 46,985 of record JAJIRX010000237.1, on the reverse strand, counting down.
CACGTCCTCCATAGCCTCTCCCGCTTCGTTGAAGGCTCCCGGCGCTTCCTCGTTATCGATATCCATCTCCTCGTCCGACCGAGTGGCTGCATCCTTGGAGTTGAGATCTTCGGCGGGGAATAACTAACGTGAGCCAGCGCTGGAAACTTGACGGCTAGCACAGCGACGACTCACCGAGGAGGGCCAACGCCTTCGTTATTGCATCGGTCGCGTCATCTCTCCCCCTCTCGGCTGGATTGTCGAGACTGCCGAAACGGGTATGAGGCCATGACCGTCGAATGAGTCGATAGCGACATTTCCTTACCTTCTCGACCGCATTCATCGCAGTCTCGAGTCGCGCAGACGTGCATCTCTACGTCTGGGCATCATTAGGTTAGTTTGATGAGCTATTTTCTTAGATATACAACGACACTTACCTTGCTCTGTAGAAGAATTAGCGCCAGACATTGATATTCGGTATTCGGTGTGAGTGCGTAGCGAGGATGTACTCGATGTGACGGATGATGGTGAAAAAGTTGATAGTGGGATTTGTGCCCGGTTTCTTCACGCTAGCGCTTAAGTATCGATTCACTTTGGGCGTTGTCGTTTACAAATGGTTAACTAAATAGATCTTTGCACTCTGTAGTCAGTAAAATCACGATGTCTTTATCGCGTCAAATGGATTAAATTGAATGAACCGCGAGTCGATAATAAAGTACATTCAATTGTTTAAATGTCGTGTGCGAAGTCGCCGTCGGCGCTCGAAATGCGAATTCTTCGCGCACTCATCGACTTCGCTGAGGCGAGTCGAATACTGTATGTTCGATGTAAGGTCGACATACAGTAATTACATACATAAATTCTGTTTGTTTTACTAACAGAAGTTCTGTTCTTTAACTGTAAGTTCTATTTACACAAGTCATATTTGTATAACATACAGCTATTATATACAGCTATTCTGTATCTTTGACAAACAGCCAAAGAAAAGAAGTCATGTTTATTCAGGTGTTTTATTTACTTACAGCTTAGAAACAGAAACGGTGTTTGTTCAAAATACAGCTACCGAACAGAATATATGTTTGATATCTGTATTATTTCTAAACATAAATACTATATGTCATACTTACATCAATTCTTACATAAGTCATGTATATAAATCGCTGTATGTCAGACATACAGCGGTCGGCGCCAGCAGTGATAGATCACAGCTATGCCGCTGGCTGGACTGCCCCCGGCTTGATTGTATTTGTTTTGTGAATTCTGAATCCCCAGACGCCTTTGGGTTTGTGGATCCCTCAGATGTACTTCGACGTGCACATTTTATTCCTGCATTTGCTCATGGCTCATCAGACAACCGCCTTCCTGGTAAATCAATCGTTCGAACATATTTGGAACTCAACGAAGAAAATCAAGAGGGTTGCTTTTCAGATGAAGATTGGAACTTCTTCTATGTCAACATGTATGTCATTTTTGCTATCTTATTCTCAAGTTCTAGTCTAATGATATCTTAGATTTGTAGATTGTGACATGTTTGTCCGTATCTAGGTGGTGGTATTGGACATGTGGCAACAAACATGTATACGCAAAGTCTCCGCCCAGCAAATTGGATTGCACAGATGGAGGTACCGGTAGAGGAGGAGGAAGAATACGAGGAGCAGCCGGAAGAAGGCGGAGACAGCTCAGAGGAAGAGGAAGAACACAGTGAGAGAAATAGCGACGAAGGACTTGTTGAAGATGACAAGAACTATGACGATGAGAATGGGGAAGAGCCGTGGGAGATGGGAGACGTAGATGCGGAAGGGTATGCTGAGTATTAGTTGAATTCCACTTCTTTCTTTGTATCACAGTATCCACCTTGTAATCACAGTTACTGGACTCACGTACCAGCGACAATGGCCCTTGTAGAGTGCCTCGGCCCACAGCTAATGAGTGTTGCCCTTGTAATTTCTTGGACATTTTGGTGGAGAAATCAAATCGGCTGCTTATGTTTTACCTTTGCATGTATGAGCCTTCCGATCAACATCCAGAGTTGTAGCGAATTATAACAAAGACCATAGATTGAAATTACCTGGTCAACTATAAAACATCTTTAATCAGTCCTAATATTCACGATAAACTATTGGCCCATACTTAGAGACTTATATGAAGTCTAGTACAGTAATGTTTCAACGATCCATTTTATTTCGAAAATGTTATCTGTCTCAAGAGTTGCATTGACTTTGCAAGTCTCTCGACAGATTAAATTTTACCATTTATGGAGATCTATGTATAGCGATCGAAAGTTTGGCTGGCCTTGTTTAGACCACTTTGCCAACGAACGATTTTCCGCTTTCGTTGATGTAGGTTATCACATTCTTCTTTGTTCGTACCTGCTCGATCATCTTGAATATGGATAGCTTAATCGCAGTGCATCCTTGTATAACCCACAGTTGACACTGTCCTGGCCTATATATGGCTTAAGTTTTATCAATTACTGGCATTGGGCTACTTGAAGACTCCTTTGATGAACATGATGGTAACTGTGGTATTTGGTTCTATTCTTTTGTACCGCCACTACTAAGCAATGTGAGTGGGAACGTTGAGTCCGCTATAATATCCACCAGTCTTGACTCTCCAATCATTTACCTCCTTTGACGTGAATTTTACCCCGGTCGTTTCTTCTCACTCGACGCACTCGATTCGACACTTACAGTGATTGAAAGTCGCTTGGCTACTTCTCTTACCTTACTCTCAACCCCCGGGCCTCAGAAATCTAAGAGTCAAATGTTCCCACAGCGAAGTAACTTTATGATCAATGGTGGTCATTTAGTAAACGTCCAAGGCGATTATCACTATAACGTAAACCGGGACAGTGGTAAGCACTCTTTTCTGCGAAACTCACGGGTAGAGCATTTATTTGCGTGTTCATGAAAGGACTACATCTTCTTGCCCAGTATATTGCATCTGGCGCAATGTTTAATTCCTCTGCGCGATACCCGCCAGGAAAGTGTCATCCTGGGACGCGAGAAAGAGCACTCAAGATGATAACAGACTGGATTATGGACCCTGCTCCCGACCACAGTGTGATATGGCTATACGGCCCAGCCGGATCCGGAAAATCAGCTATCGCACAGTCAATCGCAGAGCTTCTCTGCCAATTATATCAAAGTCAATATGGAGGGAGCTTTTTCTTTGCCGCCGGAGACACCGTGGGCAGGGGAGATGGCAAAAACTCTTCTCGACGCTTGCCTATCAGCTTGCAGTTCAATTCCCCGCCATACTGCCCTTCATAAACGACACATTATTGAAAGATCCGATGCTTCCTACGAGATCCATGGATATTCAAATCAAGGCTCTTATCGTTGACCCTCTCTTACAAGCATCAAACTAGTCAGCGCACACGCCTACTATTATTATAGACGGTCTCGATGAATGTGCAAGTTCCACCACACAGAAGAACATCCTTTCTCTCATATCCTACCATATACACCATCATAACTTACCCCTTCGATTCCTTATTGCCAGTCGTCCCGAATATTGGATCAGGGATGCATTTGAAGTAGAGGCTATTCATGATCTCACACTGCCTATATCACTCAACGAGGTTGGAGATGCAGACGGCGATATCGAAAGATATCTCGTTGCTGAATTCGCCGAAATTTTCAAAAAATACAGCCGCGTCATGTCGTCTGTGGTGCAACCTTGGCCACCCACACGCATTGTCAAACGCTTTGTCGAAGAATCTTCCGGCCAATTTATCTATGCATCCACAATCGTCAGATTTATGGGCTACTCGTCTGACTTCTGTGACCCTCGAGAACAGCTCCGGATATTGACCTCGGCTGGATCTCATCGTGCCACTGCATTCTCGACCCTCGACGCCCTCTATGCCGCAATTCTATCGCGCATCCCTGACACTCATCGAGCAACACTCAATCTGGTCCTTGGCGGCATTATTCTCGGCTTAACCATTCAAGCAATAGAGATTTTTCTCGGAGTCGATGCTGGAGTAATATCTATCATTTTAGACGCCCTCAACTCCCTCATTGAGGTAGAACATGTGGAGTTTGAAGCCAAAGAAGTTTTGAAAGTGTTGTATGGCCCGCGTGGCTGTCCAGACGAAATAAGAATAAAGTTCTGCCATTTATCATTTCGGGAATTTCTCAAGAATCAACCTCGCTCGGGACAATATTTTGTGGACGTAGCCCACATTTCTGTTCAGTTCTGGTTTACTATTATCAATCTGGTTGGGGATGCTTTAGAGCAGAAGCCAGAAGTTAAACAACATAAGACTTAGTAAGCTCATTTGCTTTGTCTGGATTTTATACTAACCGCTCTTATTGAACATACCAACAGCACTATGAGCATAATATCTTTGCAGCGCTTGCTGCACGGCATACCTTGGCCACCTGGCATTCTGTGGAATATTTACACTTTACAAAATCTTTGCGAAGACCTCGACTTGAAGTTGAAAGCCTTCATTGATTCCGATTCGACAAATATTCTATACAGTTCATATTTATTGCGATATCTGGAAATCTTTCGCGCCTGGTTAGAACAACATCGAGAGCCATCCCATTATGAGTGTACTCTGGACCACGCTGAGTGCAAAATCATACATTATCTCAAACAAAATGATATGCTCAGTATTACCCCACTACTATTCTACGCGTCGTATGACATAGATTTGAGCGTTGACGCCGAAATCAATCACCTTCCCGAAGTGAACCTATCGAGCGAGATACACCATTGTTTCATGTCTGTTTGGTGGGAGTGGGAGTGGTCAGGTTTTAGGGGTGCAAAATTAACACTCCATCCTCGTTCGCGAAATTTTTTGTTAAATGCGAGGGACGAAGAATGGGTTTCTCGATGGATTAAGCAGTCGATGCGACTCATGGGTCTTTGTTTGACTCTATTGGGAAATGATACCATAAAGCGCGCCAAAGACTCAAATGTGTAAGTTTCATACTGCTTTGATAGATATGTTATTGACAAATATTTCTTCCAAATGAAGCCCAAACTTCCCACCCCAAACAGAAATTAACATAAGAATGTTGATTCTGCGTCGCTTCTTAAGTGGCAGGAGTATTCGGGGATCAAAGACAAAGCATTTATTCTCCGATGTACAGGGACGACTGTTTTTGACACTTTTACTGGATCCCAGGCTGTGGAACATACTTTGTATACGCGAATCTGAGATGGGAATGGGGCTGAATAAGTTTGCATTAGCTGCTATGTGCTGGATACACGACATACTGGCACGTATATATTTGTGTCTTTTTACGATCATATGGCACTAACTATCGTGTATCACGGTCATTCCTGTAGTATGATCCTGTGGCGATATCGCTGATTGCAGAGTACGACACAGGTCTCCCGGACAGAATGTCGCAGGCAGTAACTTGGATCTATCATCGGTTCTTTTTACCTTCTTGCCAGAGCTGTCGATATCTAACGGAACTCATTGTCATTCAAGCTCAAGACGAGACCCTGGGAGCTATGCTGCATTTGGAACAACCGTCCGACGATAGCAATGGATATACCATCGTGGAGGAAGGGATTGCTGATCTGCATGGATATTATCTTTCTTCAGTATGGTTTTTGCATCTCCGAGAATTTCAGTGTCAGTTCTTCGGTTGTCATTCAGAGAATGACTCTCCAGGAATCAACTCAGTGATTGAGCGCTCAAGTTGGTTTCCTCATATGGCTGCATATCTTCTTAATTGGAAGGTCAAGTGTCAATATCAACAGCTGCATCCACAATTCGAGCGACCATCTATCCCAATTGTGGCACGATTCTTAAATACCTATTTTGGAGACTGTTTACCCTATGCATACCCAACTGAACAAAATCTGGCTGCACTCCGTGCATTACACTTTTGTCTTTAACTAATCCCATGCCATGGCATCCACCTTCAAGATTCTGTTCTGGAATTAATATATTGTTATTGGTATGCCCTTATAATGTACCTTACATTCTGTTACTTGTGCTGACACATGTGTATAATGCAGAAATACAATCGCTCATCTCTATCATCTGAAGAGCTGGCTGGGCTTATGGGGTGGCTCGCCTCACTAGTTGAAGAGGGAGTAAGCGATTCCGAAGAAGATCATAATAATGACACTAATGAGTGTCAATAGCAGTCTGTGCATCCGATCTGTTTTATACAAATTCTATCACAACAAAGTAGAAACAAAGAAAACAATGTCACACCTCAGAAGGTCTGGTTAGTCAGATTACTGTACTATTTGACCTATAGTTTATGTAACGGGTAACGGGGCACACTGAACTGAACAATTTTGTAAAATGTGGTGAGTAATGGGAACAGATGAACATTTTCTGAAGTGAACTTTTAGAGGCTTGAAAATGCGAACTTTTTGGCTAAATATTAGTAATTTACCATGCCCCACCCATTCGAAATGGAATGCATGGAATGCAACTCAATTCCATGGAATCAGTTGAAGTCCAGTTGGAATCTTGACCAATTCCAATTGGATTCCAATTAATGGTTTCAAGTGGAATGGGTCTGGAATCATGGAATGAACCCATTTCAATTGGAATCCAAGTTCATTCCAGATTAGTTCATTAAAAGAGGACTTAGTGAAATTCACCAAGTCCAACTTTAATTCCACATGGAATAGAATCCAGTTGGAATCCAACTGGAATTTATTACTATAGTAGATTCATTTAATAGTATAATATTATATACAAGCAAGGCTCATTGTAATTAAAACATAAAGAAGAAAAGAAAAGAAAAATAAGAAAATGAGACAGAAAAAGGAAAAGGTTCCATGATGAGTAATCAGAAAAACCATGATGAATAATAAAGAAGAAAATGATGTGTAATGATGAGTAATGATGAGTAATAAACAGGATCATGATGAATAATTCAAGGAGTGATGGTGGAAACTTCTGGAATGATCAAAATATTAAGAAAGATAAAAGATAAGATGAATGATGAATGATAAGATAAAAGATAATCAAGTGATGAAAATAAGAGTAGATAGGGAAACCCTGACAGTTTGTGGACATTTATTCATCTTTATTCTTAGCTTCCTTTGTTTCATGATCACCACTGCTTTTGATTCTTTATGCAGAAGTTTATATTTTTCATTCAGTTCTTTGTGTGTTGCTATTGCACCTCCTTATTTGTAGTATAAAGCATGTACTTTATCTACATTGAAGGGGAAGTTTTTTGACCCTCAGATATCTTCTCACACCTTTGCACCTTGTGGAGTAGAATAACTACCTGAAACTGAATTCCGTCAATACAAGCACAGCCGCATCCAAGACAATGAATAAGCAAATCGATCCAGCAAAACATTGTGTTACTAAAACAAGAAATATCAAAATATCAGTAAACCAAGACAGATTAGTATTAAATGCACAGATTATATTTAAGTGCCATGGCTTCATCAATAAAAGAAAAACTACATAGATAGAAATAATATAAACAGTGGTATACAGTAGTAGGAAAAGTATATAAACTATAGGAAAATAGCTCCAGAACTCCCAGTGAAAATTAGCATCTAGTTCAACAGTCTTTCTGTGTGAAGAAACATTGCCCATAGCTCAACAACTATTTGATTAGTTGTTTATTACTTGCATTCTCATCTTGTTCACTCATATTAAAACATAGTTGTATTGCTACATAATTAGCTGTACAACTACTGAAGTAAATATTATATTCTACAATCCTATAGGTGACTAACAGAGTTAGCCACTGTTGTGAGACACAGTCTCTATCTCAAACTGCTGCTTGTCATCACAACCTTGTTCTCAAACATGGCACCTCATTTTCAGAGCTTCACACTTTGTCATACATCACTGTGCCTCTCTGCACCTAGTCAGTTCCATTTGGTATACCTCTCAGAACCCAGTCTTGCACCCTCAGAGCCATAAGATGTGCAGAGCAGAGCAGTTGTCTGGCATCATCATTGGGCTCATTTTGGGTGATGGCCATTTCTCCCCTCCCAATCTTGATGTGTCAACTCTGTCAAAAAAGTGGCCACATCTCAAAAAAAATGCTCAAATTAGGTATACATGATACCAATTTTTTTGTATTTTGGATTGAATGAAATAGTTTCTAAAAGGGTGATTTTTTCAAAAACTTGGTAAAATATTGGCCATATTGTAGTATAGCTACTTTGGGGTATTACTAAATGACAACCAGCAGTTATCATACAGTGTTGGTGCAAACTCTGTTGAGGCATTTCTCATGTTCATTGTGTACAAGGTGCTGTATGTGCTGTCTAAAATGGTGTTGACAATACTGGAGCAACTGTATGAGCAAGTTTGGATAGAGACTCTGAGTGAGGATAGTGAGTGAGAAGATGCTTTTGATGTTGAATGATGATGTTGTTCAGCAATGGGCATGCCAGTGGTTTTGACATTTGACATGGAGCTTCTCACACACGGGCCTGTCAACAACAACAAAGTCCATCACAAATTTTAAAAAAGTTGTATACTGACATCAACTTAGAATTTGATATCAATACCTTTATATATACTTGTGGGATCAAAAGTGATTGTGATTATGTAATCTGATGCCATTTTGAATGATTTTCATCAACAATAAAAGTGTTTGTTCTTGAAACTGGAAGTGCTAAGGGACTATAATTCTGGGAAGGCATACATGTGCTATTCTAAAACATCTCTGCAAAATTTTGAGCCAGAATACTGGTTAGAAACATAAAGAGAAGTGAATCTTCAAAATTGAGCACTCTGGGGTGCTCATGAAAAGTCTATGTCAATGAAATCATTTTGAGGTTATAAAGAAGACATATAAATAGGGTAAAGGACTAATAGTATTCCTACAAGTGCCCATACAAAGTATCAAGATTTCCCATACATGCCTGAATGAAATATTGACCATTCAAAATGAATGGCTAATGAATCAATAATCTTACTGGATAGCTTTCTGTTTGAGTAGCACTCTCTGAACATAATTTTGACATATAGAAATACATTTAGGCTGAGGGTACCCAGATTAACAGTCTCCATTAATTCTAGCTCTATAGCTCATCGTTTCTGTCTCTAATAGTTCTTATGGCCTTTGAGATGTTGTTTGCCCCAGTCTTGATTAAAGTTTGGTAGGTGATTCCTGTTTCAAAAGTTCATATCTTACCTCGATATTTAAAAAAAAAAATTGGCAGACATATTCAGATATTTTCTCTATTTACACACTCTGTTTGTAACCTCAGAAAGATTTTATTGACACAAAACTTTCACAAGCACTCAAAAGTACATAAATTGAAAGACTTGCTTCTCCCTGGGTTTACAGCCATTATTTTGGATCAAAATTCTATATCTACACTCCAAAATATCTCAGATATTATTTTGCAAAATTATAATCACTTAGCTCAAATGGTTTCAAAGAATGAGCTGTTTCGTTGTTGACGAAGATTGCCCAAAACACCATCAGATTATATAATTGCAATCACTTTTTGATCCCACAAGTATATACTTTCAACACTTTTTCTGACTTCAAGACACTTATTTCACTAAGTAAGCACAACAAGATTTGGCAGGCTCTGCCAAAAGTGGCCTGAGATGGACCAGCTGGCTACACGAGTTGTCAAGTTCACTCTCACAAACCACATGCACTTTAGTGACAGCATGTGTCATAAAGCCAGATGGGGACGAGCCTGGCCATCAACAGGAATTGAACCAAAGGGTGGGACAGGCCATGTGAACAGACTCTCACACATCAGTGATCAACCAACTATACCATCAGTGCTTGTACATATATGGAAACTCTGCACCATATACATATATACCTTTGGGCCCTGCCAAATATAATGTTGTACTACTTGTAGAGCACCTATATAGACATTTTATAGATCGAAATGTGCGGAAAAGCGAGGAGAATATAGCTGTTAAAGAATTGAAACGTAAAACGCGAAATTACACGTGTCACACGCAATATAAGACACAAAATAACAGTAAAATTGGATACTTTGTATCAAATAAAGCACTTATCATAATATATTATATACCGCTAGAAAGATATGAGTTAGGAGCAACCAACAGTACTTTAAACATGAGAAAAAACATGTAAATTATCATATTTGACACAATTTACTGGACTTCCTAAATCCAACTTTTTCTGGGTTTATGTCCTATTTAAATTCCAAATAGGGCATTACAGAAATTTGTGGGCCTGGTCCACATGTTCAAATGTTCATGGTGCACCCCAGTGACAAGTTCTGAAGTCTAAGGACATTGTCCCTTTGCATCTTCCCAAAACATTTGAATATTGTAAGCCCTTAATCTCAAGGGCTTTCCTTGAATTTTCTGTCAAAATATAAAGTGACAAGCTCACTACATATGTAATACTCTTGCAAGCTGCAAAGCATGCCACAAATCAAAGGGAGACTGAATCATTCAATGAATCCTGGGTTGGACTGGTAGTTATCCTTTTTTCTGACATGACATTATTGATCTCCTAACTCTTTATGTTTTTATAGACCTTTGTACGACATATATGTGGAAACATACATAATGGCTGATCTAATCTTAAAACATTCCATCTGTCAGACAAGTGACATGCCCCCATATCTTCAGGCTTTAGTGTCATGTCTGGAATGGCCCTAATGTCTAATCAGGCATTAAGCATCCCAATTGGTAACATTAAATGTTAAAACTTGGTTCAGTAGTTTGTTCACATGCTTCAAATTTGTGTTGTGAGCTACAATGGAAAAACAATTTCTTATAAGCTACAAGAGCATCTAGTGGCATACCATAAAACCTGGCAGGAGAAGCAAACTATGTTAGTAAGTCAGCCACAAAGACAACCACATGAGAAACAAGTATGGTCTATCAACTATGTTTCTCATATACTTCCTCCAGCTAGTGGTGTGCTGGCTCTGGCCTGAGGTCCCCGGCCAAGCTGGGCCCTGGGTCTGGCCTGAGGGGCTTTTGGCCCAGCTAGAGATTCTCGAAAGCCCAAGCCCCAGCCCTGGGCCCCAGATTTAGAATCAATTTTTTTTTCAAGTCTGGCATAGCACTCACAAACCACGATCCAACACAGGAGAGCAAATTTTGTAAGTTTCATCAGAGTTTCAATTTGATTAAGAACACCATCAGTGACTCTATCTTCAATGCTTTGTGACTGATTTACATTCTACACTTGTAAAATGTATTATCTTTATACAAGTACATATTATCTTGATTTTTCCACAAAAATATGCCACTGCACAGATACACTGAAAGCCCTGGCCTGAGCCAAAGCCAGGCCAGACCAAGCCTGAATTTTGGCCTGGGGCCTGACTCACAATTTTGTGAAGCCTGAGCCCCCAAAGCCAGGCCAAAGCTGGGGCTTTTGGGACAAGCCCAAGCCATCACATCACTACCTCCAGCAAAAAAGCATATGCCAGGGATTTCAAATAATCAGATAGAGACTGTTTTAGTCACTGTTTCAGTCACTGTTGCTCACTTTGTTGGTGCAGAATGCAGAGCCATCATCATCAGTACTTTTTAATTAATGTAAGATATACTAGACACCTCTCAGACTCCTTCTGAACCTACCACACATGATACAACAATGCATGATGTACTTATGTCTTATCCTGAACTATATACTATGCATGGACTCTCGGATAATATAGATATGCAACTATCTGTTTTCCCAAATTTCCCAGTTTTTCCATTAAATCAGCCCCTTCTTCCGGAGTTTATGCAATTTGGGAAGAAGAGAAGCCCAAAAACATAGATGCAAAGTTTGTGTTAAAGCTGGCTGTGAAGGGACAGAGTGTAAAGGAAATAATAATTGTAAGTGTTGTGAGCCTATAGAGGTATGTCTTCTATATTAATTATCACACCATTCACCAATAGAAAATATTAGACAGAAATGTGGAAAATAAGCCTAGTATAAAGCTTCCAATATGCAAAGTTTCATAGTTGTAGGACTAGATGTAAATAAGATGATGACTTTTGAATGCTTTTTAAGAGATATTTTATTAAATAATGAATTAATTACAAATATTCTGAGCTAAGCAAATTCACCTGCATGGTTTGGGCTTTTCAGAGTCTCATATTTGAAAAAAAATTCCAGATTGGAGCCCATTCCAGACACGTTACCAGATCCTATCTTCGCAATCACTGTTTCTCAGCCATGCACGAGGGCAGCCTCCACGCGATAATACTCCCATTTGATATATGTCGGAATGTTTGAGAGAGTCATGCATAAGACTTAACGATTTGAACTTCGCTGTGAACGCCGTTCTTTCTACACCGGTGCGGCCTCACTCATGAATTATTGCCTGAGTATTCCTTTTCTGCCACCTAATGACTGTGCACATGGGCATAATTTAGCGCTCTACTCCTTAAAGTAATCTCATAAATCTCCGGTAGATTGGTTATTCCAATTAAATGTACGGAAATCTCAAAGTCGCGCGCTAAGTTAGGAGATTGACAAACTACGTTCTCACCCTCATTCTTTCTCATCCTTCCCAACCGCTCCCTCTCTCTCTGTGGTATAACTGCCTTGAAGTTGCTATGGCCCATCATGTAGCACAGAGCGATCAGGCACCTGCCGAGGTAAGTAGACATCGCACACACGTGCAAGTAACGTCGGGCTCACGATGGAACGTGTAGGATGATGAGGCGTGGGAACTGAAGGACGATTTCAACTACGCTCCTAAACAGCCTGCTGGTGATCCGTGGAAGGTCTTGTTGGATCCTTTGGTGGAAGAGGAGAAGCATCGCTGTGATACATGGAACAACGAGATACAAAACTTGCTCATTTTTGTCAGTTTATTCTCGTCTTCTCCACCCATTAGTGATTGTTGAACATGCAACAAAGGCGGGTTTGTTCTCCGGTCTCGTTACCGCTTTTATATCCCAATCATACAAGATGCTTCAACCCGATCCTAATGCAGAAATCGTCAGCCTACTTGCTATCATTGCAGAAGGTCTCAATAACTCATCTAACACTTTGGCAAGGGTTACATCGATTACGAATCAGCCTTTCTCCTCGTTCTCTCCAAGCAGTGCAGCAGTCCGTGTCAACATCTGCTGGTTCATTAGCTTAATCCTCAGTCTCACCGTCATCCTTTCCGGTATCATCGTCATGCAGTGGCTTCGAGAGCATCAAGCATTCACCGGTCAGTCGTCAAGAGACAAAATTGCGATATTAAATATGCGAATCGAAGCGTTGGATAAATGGCATGTACACGGTATCATCACAACGTTCCCCCTCTTCCTCGCTATTGCCCTCGTGCTCTTTTTTTGCTGGGATGATCGAATTTCTGCATATACTGGGGAACAGAACAGTGTTGGTTGCAGTAGCAGCTGTGATAACTGTCACCTCAGTGTTGCTCAGTCTCACCACCGTTCTTCCCGCTCTTCAGTGCATCCTTCTATACATATGGATTCTACCCCAGAAACCTCCATCACCTTGCCCGTACAAATCACCACAATCCGGTCTCTTCCACGCCATCTGTTACTTCACCTCCGACTTCCTGACTCGTCGCTCCAAGCGATTCCTCACCATAGGCAGGTGGCTGCGATCGCTGTCTAAACTGAATACCGAGAACCAACATGCGTTATCCTATCTGTCCAATACCTGGTCGAAGAAAACGTGGGCCGAAATCGATTTATGCTGGCTATCGGTCCGACAAGCCTGCGTGTGCTCTGAAATGGATGGATATCATAAATTCCTCTCGCAGAACGGCCTTCCTCCATTACTCGATATTTCGAAGACATTTAGAGATGTTGTTGATGGGATGAGGGTCGCGCCTGATGTTCTGGCGGCGGCATATCATTGCTTTCATGAATTGTCAACACCGTTCACGCCGAACAACCATCCACAGTGCAGAGTCGTTGAGCGAAATAAACTTGATTCGACCTTTCAGTTGGTCGTGCGAAGGAATCAATTTCTGCAGTCCCTGATGCATCCTCAGGGAGCCAACGCCGTCAACCCACAGCATCTCACGAAAATCAACTTCGGTGAAATTAAACTGCGAATGGAATTCCATAACTTCATTTCGATCCTGCACCATCAGAACATGTTTATGTTCACTGATAGACTTTCGAACTATTACTATGCAAAGGACTTCTACCATCATCGCGTAGAGCTGGGACTGCGACTGGCGAATGCTTTCTATTCTCGGTGGTATCATATTGAGCATGAACACCAGAAGTCGTTCCCTCCATATCTCAAAGGAAGCCTGTTCGATCAGCATCGTTTTAGGACCTTGAAAACGACATCTCAGGTATGTCTATTTTCTTTTCTTTTCTTTGTGACGTTTAATTGAAATAAAATGGACCCATTTTCAGTTCCAATTTTCCAACAGTACAGTCACGTGCTGAAAACTTTCTTCCAAGGCGCTGCTGATTCGTACTACACTGTCTCCTCTAACTGTCTCCTCGCCCATCGTGATACCGCCGAGTTCTTGGAGAAGGCTGCCTGGGACACATTCCGTATTATGACAACCCTCAATCTCTCGAAATACTTGACAATGATCGCTCCAAAGCGATCAAGATATTCCAAAGTATTATGACCCAAATATCCTCGTCTCTGAGTACCTCTCAGTCTACGAGGCATCGTCAACCTGTCAATCCGGTATACCTTCTGTACCTCACTGCGATATATGTCAGGCGGCTTAATGCGCTGCTGCTGCAGCGTGGACCGTGTATGGACGAGGCGGCTGTGGCTGCACTGGAGGCGACTATGTTGGTCATGTTCGCGTATAAGAACAACACCTCCGAAAGCGAAGACGCTGGTAATAGACGTAAACTTAACGGCAGAGATCGCTTTGGAAGCGTTCAAAGGTTCTCGGCGGAATGGTGGTCGTTCCTGGAGGGAAAACACGACAGGAACTGTAAGGACTCGGAGGCTTCACTGTTCATGCGGATTTGGTGGGAGAAGTGGCGTCCTGAGTCTGTGGCACCGGTGACACCTACAACTCCAACAGTTGCAACGACACCAATGAATCACCCGTCATCGCCGATTTCGAGGTATTTCCCAAGGAACCCTGCAGTGCGGCCCTCTATCTCTACGGCTACGCAGGGATCGCTTCCTTCTTACTCTGAGAATTATGAAAAGGCCAGCGTACCGACTCGTCGATAGCCGTTTCTTCCAGCACAGTCATTTCCATCGACACACGGACACTGGAGAAAGTCCATTCACATTCACTCGAAGCATACTCAAGTCCGGACCCATCATGTCTCACGGCATCGCCTGAACAACAGACGTCGGCGTCGCGTATTGATTTCTTCCAGTCGCTAAATGCTACTGTGAATACCATGGAGCATGGAAAGCCTCCAAATAAGCGGCCGCCTGTGAGTTCGCTTTCGTTATTGAAGGAAGATAAGATTGAGATAGTGGAGATTGCACCGCCCTCGGCCGAGACAATGAACCCGGTCCTGGCGTCAGTAAATAGCGGCAAGTGTCCTGATCCGATCTACAATCCTGGTTCTCTGTCAGACAATCCGTACCCTAGTGGTAATCACGGTCAGACTGCGTTTTGAATTTGATTTGGTTCTCGGTGTTGGGCAACGGATAATTTAGCTCGAAATAGTCGCGTTCGGAAGGACTCGAAGGATGAAACTTGGTATGGATGTCGATGAACTACGCTATATGCTTCTCGCACTTCGTACAAGCACTGGGACTTGAACATGCGCACAAAAATTACACGTTGATTATTGATTTGTCTTGTAATATCAATAATTTCCGTGGTCGCAATGCGTGTCGCATTTTGAACAAGTGACATTTTGGAATTCAGTTACATAAAGGCACGTAAGAAGACAGGGACATGATGCTCTATTTCTTGAAAACGAAACTCACGTCAGGCAAGGCTCCAGAATGACCAAATTTTGAGGTCTTTACACAGCCCCCATTTTTGGTCGGACTCCGGTCGGACTCCGTCGGACTTTCTATATTCAGAATGACAATTTTTCTGGTCTAGGACTGCTGAATTTTTCCGGTGAGATTCCGGTGAGATTCCGGTGAGATTCCGGTGAAAGTCCGACCGGACTACAAGTCCAACGGACTGTCCGGGCGGACTGTCCACTGGAAATGACCGGACAGAACCAACAGAAGTCCAACGGAAGTCCAATGGAAGTCCATCGGAATCCCACCGGACATGACCATTGGAATTCCAGTGGACAAGTCCAACGGAATTCCAATGGAAGTCCAACGGATGTCCTTTTATTATAATTTATACTAGTATAGAAAAAAAGACACTAACGAGAATTGAACTCGGGCATCGGAGAATGCCGAACGCAAGCGCGATAAACCAACTGAGCCACAAAGGCTTATGGAAAATTATAAAATTAGTTAAATAGATAGTGATGCGGCCGAAATTCTCGGCACTGCTCGGCACGGGACAAACAACAACGCGTGCGTGACATATTGATGCCGCGTCGGTCCGTTGTTGATTCCGACCCCAACCATTTTTCCTTCCACCACCACTACCGCCTTGTCGGTCGGAGCCAGGCGAGAGCCAACCCGACGCGACAGAGGACGAGAACGACCGCTGACGGCCACACCCGACGAGGGACGAGGACGCTGGACGACCGCGACAGCGACAACGAGGATGCGGACGAGGGACGCCGGACGAGACCACGACGAGGACCGCGAGGGCGAGGGCGAGGGCGAGGACCGCGAGGACGACGGCTAGGACCACGACCACGACGGTGAGGGCCAAGACACCGGCGTGGACCAGGATGAGGGCGAGGACGGCGGCGAGAGCAAGGGACGGCCGGCGAGGGCAAGGACGACAGCGAGGGCGAGTACGGCGACGAGGACGAGGACTGCGGCGAGGACGAGGACGACGGGCGAGGACGAGGACGACGGCGAGGGCGAGTACGGCGGCAGGGACGAGGGACGACGGCGAGGGCGAGTACGGCAGCGAGGACGAGTAACGGGCGGCGAGGACGAGGGACGGCGGCGAGGATGTGGACGGCGGCGGGGACAAGGACGACGGCGAGGGCGAGTACGGCGGCGAGGACGAGGACAACGGCGAGGGCGAGTACGGCAGCGGGGACGTAGGACGACAGCGAGGGCAAGTACAGCGGCGAGGGACGAGGGACGGCGGGCGAGGACGTGGACGGGGACGAGGACGAGGACGACGGTGAGGGCGAGTACGGCGGCTAGGACGAGGACGGGCGGCGAGGGGCGAGTACGGCGGCGGGGACGAGGACGACGGCGAGGGCAAGTACGGCAGCGAGGACAAGTACGGCGGCGAGGACGAGGACGGCGGCGAGGGACGTGGAGGCGGCGGGACGAGGACGACAGCGAGGGCGAGTACGGCGGCGAGGACGAGGACGACAGCGAGGGCAAGTACGGCAGCGGGGACGAGGGACGACAGCGAGGGCAAGTACAGCGGCGAGGGACGAGGACGGCGGCGAGGACGTGGACGGGGACGAGGACGACGGCGAGGGCGAGTACGGGCGGCTAGGGACGAGGACGGCGGCGAGGACGTGGACGGCGGCGAGGACGTGGACGGCGGCGGGCGTGGAGGACGTGGACGGCGAGGGCGTGGACGGCGGCGAGGGACGTGGACGGGCGGCGAGGACGTGGACGGCGGCGAGGACGTGGACGGCGGCGAGGGACGTGGACGGGCGGCGAGGGACGTGGACGTGGACGGCGAGGACAAGGACGAGGACGTGGACGGCGAGGGCGAGGACGGCTAGGACGTGGACGGCGAGGGACGGCGAGGGGCGAGGGACGAGGACAACCCGCGACGACGGCACCGACGGATACCACCACGGCGACGACAACACGCGACGATGACACCGACACGACAACGACACCGACACGTACCGCGACAGGTACGGACCGCGACGACCAGCGACAAAGGGACCGACGGGTGCCAGGAGAGGCACGGCGGACGACGACACCAACACGTACCACAATGGGTACGGACCGCAACGACACGTACCACCACAGCGACAGCGAGGACGACAGGGAGACGACCACGACACGCGACGACAGCAGCGACGCATACCACGACACGTACGGACGACACCGACCACGTACCACAGCGGGTACGGTCGACGACAACACCCGACGGCGACACCGACGCATACAACGACGGGTACAGCCGACCACGATGTCGATAACATGGACGACAGCACCACCAATGTACCCTCCGCCCCCTTTTTCCGTTCTTTCTTTCTGTTTTTCTTTTTTTGTTTCTTTTTTATTATGTTTTTATTTTATTTTTACCTGTATATAATCATGTAGTATATAGTTTTTAATATATTATATTACATTGTCACATAAATTTAAGCTAAGATTAAAGTATTCCAGTTGGAATCCAATTGGATTCCATTCCATGTGAATTTAAAGTTGGACTTAGTGAAATTCACAAAGTCAGATAATAATGTAGTATATAGTTTTCAATATATTATATTACATTGTTACATGAATTAAAGATAAGATTGAAGTATTATCCTAGTGATCTAGCTTCCTTAATATGGCTCCCAAAGCTTCCAAGAACATTGCTACTGTCCCTAACTCCCAAAGGAGGCAGACAATTGCTCAGAGATTCCTGGAGAAGGATTTATGAGTGATGTTTGGGGACCAGCAGGAGTTCAGTCTATTGGAGGCTTCAAATACTACATCTCATTCACAGATGATGCAGTCCGCTTCAGTGGAGTAAAATTTATGAAGGATAAAACGGAGGCCTCAGCCAGGATAAAGGACCATGCTACCCTACTGGAAAGGAAATTTGGAAAACACCCAAAGTGGATGCGCTTTGACAATGGGAAGGAGTTAGTCAACAAAGAAATAAAGACATGGGCAGAAGAAAGAGGCATTGAAGTACAAACCACTGCACCTTATTCTCAATCACAAAATGGAGTAGCAGAGCGATTTAACCGTACACACCTGGAGCTTGCAAGAGCCATGCTAATTTCGAAGAAGCTACCTGATTTTTTATGGGATGAAGCAGTCTCCCATGCCAATTACCTTCGAAACAGGGCACCTACCAGGGCGCTTAAAGGCCTGACACCTTACGAAGCTTGGAATGGTTCCAAACCTGATGTTTCACACCTCAGAGAGTTTGGATGTGATGTATGGGTCCTAGATGAGTCCCAGAACCGATCCAAACTGCACCCAAAATCGCACAAGATGGTCTTTGTAGGATTTAATGATGGATCCAAATCAATTCGCTATTATGACAGCAAACATAGAAGCATCAAGACATCCCGGAATTTCGCTTTTAATGAAAATGATGAACCTAGGGAACTTGAAATAATTACTACAGTACTTGGTTTGGCATCTGAGGGGGAGCCAGGACCAGTTCCAGACGCACAAACCAATGAAATACAATCAGAAAAAATTGTTCAACCGGTCATAACTTCCAGTGATTCAAATAATTGCCAACTACGCACCAGAACAATGCAAATTGACTACAAGAAGTCTCACAACCCTCAGGCGCGAACTCCGTCATCAAGATTCAATACACCCACTCCTATTCCACTCCCTACACCAGATATCACTCGTCCAACAGAATCTTCAAAGGCTAAGCAAACAGAACGAACCAATGTTGCTTCAGAGCCAGAAATTGCAATGCTAGCTTCAAGGAATTCAGAAAGCAGCCTGCCTTTAACAATTGAAGAAGCACTTGCAGGAAGCGAATCTGAAGCATGGCAGGAAGCTATAGACAAAGAATTAAACACTCTGGAGAAGATGGGGACTTGGGAACTACAAAACTTACCAAGGGATCGAGAACCTATAGGCTGCAAATGGCTATTCACCAAGAAACATGACGCTGAAGGGAATATAATTAAATACAAGGCAAGACTTGTTGCACAGGGCTTCTCACAGAAGCCAGGAATAGACTACAGCGATGATGGGACATTCGCACCAGTTATGTGCTTTGAAACTTTGCGACTTTACTTGCACTCTCAGCAGTCCATGGATGGAGTCTTCGACAGCTTGACGTCAAGGGCGCTTATTTAAATGGATATATTGAAGAAGAACTATATATGCGACAACCTCCTGGATATAATGATGGATCAGGACGTGTCTGTCGACTTAGGCGCTCATTGTATGGTCTCAAACAAGCTGGAAATGTTTGGAACAAGGAATTTGATACAGCCATGAAGGACTTGGGATTCACTAGGCTCAAATCCGATTACTGCTGCTACAAAAGACAAGAGGGTGAAGAATTTGAGATCCTACTTGTCTGGGTAGATGACATCCTATCTATTGCAAACTCAGATGCTCGGAACGATTTATTGGAGCAACAATTATGCCAGAAATTTGATATTAAATCGCTGGGACAACCCTCACTACTTCTAGGAATGAATGTGATACAAGATCACCATTCCAAAGTCATTTCCATTTCGCAAACTGCCTACATTAATCAACCACTCAAGAAATTTGGTCTTGAGGATGTAAACCCAGTCACTACTCCCATGGATCCAAATGTGAAGCTTGACAATCCAGATGTACCTCAAGGAAAATTGGACGAGCAGGGGGAGCAGCTAGAACAAGCCAGTGCTAGCTATGCAACACTTATAGGATCGCTTATGTATTTGGCAATTGGAACCCGGCCAGACATCGCATTTTCTGTCCAGAAACTCGCACAGTTCACCAAGAACCCTCAGAAACAGCACTGGACAGCTGTTAAACGAATATTTCGCTACCTTAAAGGTACTCGACACTACAAACTCACCTATGGTCATGAAACCGAGGAAATCAACCAAGAATTAAATATTTACTGTGATGCAGATTGGGCATCAGATAGAGACAGGAAATCTATCATTGGATACATTATCAAGCTAGCTGGAGGTGCTGTCGCTTGGAGTGCAAAGAAACAGAGCACAGTAGCTCTTTCAACTGCAGAAGCAGAGTACACTGCTGCTACTCACTGCGCAAAACAGGTACTCTGGCACAGAACATTATTCACAGGATTAGGAATTGATATTCCTACTACCTCAACTATATTCTCAGACAACCAAGCAGCTGTCTCAATCGCTCACCACCCGGAATTTTATTCCAAAACCAAACATATTGACATCTCCCTCCACTTTCTTCGTGATCTTGTCCAGAATGGCACCCTCAATTTAGTTTATATCAATACCAGAGAAAATATAGCAGATCTATTCACCAAGGGACTACCTAGGACATTACACCAGGACCTCACATTCGAAATTGGAGTATTCTAGAGATGCCCGAGCAAGGGGGAGTGTTGGGAATGTGCTCGGACATTCCACACATTTATCTTGAAGATTTATCTTATTAATACTCTTACTAATATTATCTCGGCCTCAGCTATGCCATACATAGAAATATTTAGACGCTGGTAGATTATTCTAGTTACAGTAGATACATGTATATAAGTAGCTGCGAAGTTTGTACAATAAAATTAAGAATTCCAAACATAAATTGTCAATAAGTCTATAAAGACAGCCCTGTATCTTAGAATAGGAACCCAGTAATCTACACCCCAGATTTGATATCAGAATTTACTCTGAATAAGAATTCTAGTGTTAATACTTTGAGGACTAGTGATTTGTGTGATAGAGATCAAACACTGCAGTTCA
Organism: Psilocybe azurescens; assembly: GCA_023853785.1. Taxonomy (NCBI): domain Eukaryota; kingdom Fungi; phylum Basidiomycota; class Agaricomycetes; order Agaricales; family Agrocybaceae; genus Psilocybe; species Psilocybe azurescens. The sequence goes on along the minus strand of JAJIRX010000237.1, from coordinate 25,522 downwards.
CCATAAGCAATTAGGCACTATCTGGTTTTGTGAGCGATTCCCATTGTTATATTCAACGTTATTGACAATTTAAGTTTGGAATTCTTAATTTTATTGTACAAACTTCGTAGCTACTTATATACATGTATCTACTGTAACTAGAATACTCTACCAGCATCTAAATATTTCTATATATGGTATAACCGAGGCTGAGAGATTATTAGTAAGACATTTAATAAGATAAAATAATATCTACAAGATGAATGTGTGGAATGTCCGAGCACATTCCAACACTCCCCCTGCTCGGGCAACTCTAGAATAATCCAATTTCAAATGTGAGGTCCTGGTGTAATGTCCTAGATAGTCCCTTGGTGAATAGATCTGCTATATTTTTCTGGTATTGATATAAACTAAATTGAGGGTGCCATTCTGGACAAGATCATAAAGAAAGTGGAGGAGATGTCAATGTGTTTGGTTTTGGAATAAAAATCTGGATGGTGAGCGATTGAGCCAGCTGCTTGGTTGTCTGAGAATATGGTTGAGGTAGTAGGAATATCAATTCCTAATTCCGTGAATAATGTTCTGTGCCACAGTACCTGTTTTGCGCAGTGAGTAGCAGCAGTGTACTCTGCTTCTGCAGTTGAAAGAGCTACTGTGCTCTGTTTCTTTGCACTCCAAGCAACAGCGCCTCCAGCTAGTTTGATAATGTATCCACTGATAAATTTCCTTTCTTTATCTGATGCCCAATCCGCATCACAGTAAATATTTAATTCTGGGTTGATTTCCTCAGTTTCATGACCATAGGTGAGTTTGTAGTCTCGAGTACCTTTAAGGTAGCGAAATATTCATTCAACAGCTGTCCAATGCTGTTTCTGAGGGTTCTTGGTGAACTGTGCGAGTTTCTGGACAGAAAATGCGATGTCTGGCCGGGTTCCAATTGCTAAATACATAAGCAATCCTATGAGTGTTACATAGCTAGCACTGGCTGGTTCTAGCTGCTCCCCCTGCTCGTCCAATTTCCTTTTAGGTACATCTGTATTGTCAAGCTTCACATTTGGATCCATGGGAGTAGTGACTGGGTTTACATCCTCAAGACCAAATTTCTTAAGTAGTTGATTAATGTAGGCAGTTTGCGAAATGGAAATGACTTTAGAATGGTGATCTTGTATAACATTCATTCCTAGAAGTAGTGAGGGGTGTCCCAGCAATTTAATATCGAATTTCTGGCATAATTGTTGCTCCAATAAATCATTCCGAGCATCTGAGTTTGCAATAGATAGGTTGTCATCTACCCAGACAAGTAGGATCTCAAATTCTTCTCCCTCTTGTCATTTGTAGCAGAAGTAATTGGATTTGAGTCTAGTGAATCCCAAGTCATTCATGGCTGTATCAAATTCCTTGTTCCAAACATTTCCAGCTTGTTTGAGACCATACAATGAGCGCCTAAGTCGACAGACACGTCCTGATCCATCATTATATCCAGGAGGTTGTCGCATATATAATTCCTCTTCAATGTATCCATTTAAATAAGCTCCCTTGACGTCAAGCTGTCGATGACTCCATCCATGGACTGCTGAGAGTGCGAGTAAAGTGCGCAAAGTTTCAAAGCACATAACTGGTGCGAATGTCCCATCATTGCTGTAGTCTATTCCTGGCTTCTGTGAGAAGCCCTGTGCGACAATTCTTGCCTTGTATTTAATTATATTCCCTTCAGCATCATGTTTCTTGGTGAATAGCCATTTGCAGCCTATAGGTTCTCGATCCCTTGGTAAGTTTTGTAGTTCCCAAGTCCCCATCTTCTCCAGAGTGTTTAATTCTTTGTCTATAGCTTCCTTCCATGCTTCAGATTCGCTTCCTGCAAGTGCTTCTTCAATTCTTAAAGGCAAGCTGCTTTCTGAATTTCTTGAAGCTAGCATTGTAATTTCTGGCTCTGAAGCAACATTGGTTCGTTCTGTTTGCTTAGCCTTTGAAGATTCTGTTGGACAAGTAATATCTGGTGTAGGGAGTGCAATAGGAGAGGGTGTATTGAATCTTGATGACGGAGTTTGTGCCTGAGGGTTGTGAGAATTCTTGTAGTCAATTTGCATTGTTCTGGTGCGTAGTTGGCAATTATTTGAATCACTGGAAGTTATGACTGGTTGAACAATTTTTTCTGATTGTATTTTGTTGGTTTGTGCGTCTGGAACTGATCCTGGCTCCCCCTAAGATGCCAAACCAGGTACTGTAGTAATTATTTCAAGTTCCCTAGGTTCATCATTTTCATTAAAAGCAAAATTCCGGGACGTCTTGATGCTTCTATGTTTGCTGTCGTAATAGCAAATTGATTTGGATCCATCATTAAATCCTACAAAGACCATCTTGTGCGATTTTGGGTGCAGTTTGGATCGGTTCTGGGACTCATCTAGAACCCATACATCACATCCAAACTCTCTGAAGTGTGAAACATCAGGTTTGGAGCCATTCCAAGCTTCGTAAGGTGTCAGGCCTTTAAGCGCCCTGGTAGGTGCCCTGTTTCGAAGGTAATTGGCATGGGAGACTGCTTCATCCCATAAAAAATCAGGTAGCTTCTTCGAAATTAGCATGGCTCTTGCAAGCTCCAGGTGTGTATGATTAAATCACTCTGCTACTCCATTTTGTGATTGAGAATAAGGTGCAGTGGTTTGTACTTCAATGCCTCTTTCTTCTGCCCATGTCTTTATTTCTTTATTGACTAACTCCTTCCCATTGTCAAAGTGCATCCACTTTGGGTGTTTTCCAAATTTCCTTTCCAGTAGGGTAGCATGGTCCTTTATCCTGGCTGAGGCCTCCGTTTTATCCTTCATAAATTTTACTCCACTGAAGCGGACTGCATCATCTGTGAATGAGATGTAATATTTGAAGCCTCCAATAGACTGAACTCCTGCTGGTCCCCAAACATCACTCATAAATCCTTCTCCAGGAATCTCTGAGCAATTGTCTGCCTCCTTTGGGAATGGTTTGTGAGCCTGTTTTGCTTGGATACAAGCCTCACATGTTGGGGAAGGAATAGATGTGTGATTTATCTCCATTCCATTTACAAGCTCCTCCCGGCTGATTTGTTGCAAAGATGACATGGATATGTGTCCAAATTTTCTGTGCCATTAGTCCCAGGTAAGCTTCTGCGATGAAGCATAGTTTGTCTTCTCTTTTCCGGGTAGTTGTGCACGGGCTAATAATAAGTAAAGCCTATTAGACTTGATTCCTTTTCCAATTCTGCTGATTGATAGTAGGCAGTTTGGAGCATCAGGGACATGTAGGACATTGCGGAGTTGGTGTTGGAATGTTTTCCCATCCACAGAGAAATTAACAATGACTGTTCCACAGCCTTGTGCAGTGACAGGGCTTAATCCGAGGCCCTGTATGGTTGAATCCTTGAGTGGTGTATAATCAATAAATGCCTCCTTCATGGTACAGATATGTGAGGTTGTTCCTGATTCTAATATCCAATTATATTTCAAAAATTCTCTGTGTTGTTCTGCAGGCGCAAATGCCATGTATGATGCATCATTAAGATTTGATGTAATTGGCTCTTGTGCTTGATTTGTGTGCCCTGCCCTATTTGGTCCTCTTCAGCCTTTAGGTCCCTGACCTTCCCTTCCACCACCTTTAGCCCAACATTCCTTTGACATGTGACCTTTTTGTGGCAGTTGTAACATTCTTTGTCCGATGAATCCGACGATTTGTTGAATTTTCCATTGTTCCTTGAGTTGCCAGATTGTCTACCCCGTAAGGATGTCTGTGTTAAGTTACCAGACCTAGACTTGCAACGTCTATCTTCTTCCATGAGAATAGCCACAAGTTCATGAGAGGATAATTGAGGTTTATTCCCACTTGACCCAAGATAAGATGTTGTATAAATGTCCCATGACTCAGGAAGTGATGTGATTAAAATCATTACAAAATCTTCATCTGGTACTTTGCTGCCCATAACATGCAGTTCCTCCTGTAGCTGGCACAATTTTGATATATGTTCCACCATATTGAATCCTTCTTCTGCTGTTGCTCTGTACAATACCCTTTGTGTGGCCAAAATTCCAAGTCGGCCTTTGGATTCCTTCACTGTGGTAAGTTGTTCCTGCATTTGGCATGCTGTGACTGCACCACTGATGTGTATTATTTCCAAATCTGAGATTGACAGCTCAATTCGGACTCGTGCCTTTGCATCCTGTTCTCTCCATTTCTTCTGAGCCTCAAGCTTCAGTGCAGTTGGTTTTCCGGGTTCAGCTGATTCTGGTGCCTTTGCATCAATTGCAATATAGTCTTCCAGTCCAAGGTCAGTGAATACTGCAAGCATTCTTCGCTTCCATGGCATCCAATTATCTGCCTTCAGCATGGGAATCCGGTAGGGTCCAGATGTGCTATATTTGGCTGACATAATGATTGCAAGTTAAAAATAAATGAGGATGAGTGTGGCTGTTGAGAATTCAAGTACGAGTTTTAATGTACAGGCATGGGGCCCATAACCTATTGACAATTTATGTTTGGAATTCTTAATTTTATTGTACAAACTTTGCAGCTACTTATACACATGTATCTACTGTAACTAGGATACTCTACCAGCGTCTAAATATTTCTATATATGGTATAACCGAGGCTGAGAGATTATTAGTAAGACAATTAATAAGATAAAATAATATCTACAAGATGAATGTGTGGAATGTCCGAGCACATTCCAACAAATGTCAGGTCTATTAGACTTGATAAGCAGGCTTTTATAAGTCATCTGTGGACTGCCCTGGGGATTGTTAAGTACAGGTTGGAACCCTATATAGCTAGTGATCACTCATAGTAACCAGGGACAACTGTCAGAGAACTCTGACTGTTCAGAAAATTGTCTATAGTAAGACTGCCCTGGGGATTGTTAAGTACAGGTGGGAACCCTATAAAGGCTAGTGATTGCTCATAGTAACTAGGGACAACTGTCAGAGAAATATGACTGTTTCAGGATGTTGCCTATAGTAAACTAAGGACTGTGGACTAGTGTTCCCAGTTGCTTATAGGAACTAAGGATCTACTATATGTTAATATGGATGATTGCTTATAGTATTTGATAGTTTGAGTTTGGGTTTTATAAAGAGAACTGTTAAGTGTCCCATGTACACTCGCCCCCAAAGGCAATCCCCTTGATATTGGTGATCACCCTCACATAGAGAGATTGCCTTACTATTCCAGTGCCTTGTGTGTACTCACCTGTAAAAGAGTTCTCTAGCTACTAGTGATCACCCCAGAGCAATTGTCTAAGTCTGTACTCTGCTAAACTAGTTATTGTAATAAGCCTTACAAGCTTACCATCACAAATCGAACTGATCAATATAAATATTTGATTGGGTGTTGTGTATTGGGCAATTACAAAGACACCCCACACTAAACATCTCAATGTGTAAGAATTCCCCAGCATTTTTCATTACTCCAAATATCCATTCAACAATATTTTGTACTGAAGCATGATGCAAATTAAAAAGCTCTTCACGATTTGCTGGCCTTGAAATTTTTAAATCCTTGAGATAATAGAGAGTACATATACATGCACCTTGTATCAGCTTGTCCCCACTCTGCTAGGTGATGACAAACACCCTGATATGGAACTAATAGGGAATCCCAAACTCCAAATCCTGCATTGGCAAGATAGAATTTTCCAGAAGGAATAGTGAGGTCATCGAGGTGAGATTGGGCATACATTGTTGCAACAGCAGCTGAACCTTCCCATCCACAGACAAAGTAACCAAACTTCATGGCAAATGAACAACAGGTGAGGCAGTTTTGGGATACAGTGCCTTTGCAATTTCTGGCAGCATGTTGATCTTCTGCTGAAGGGCAACAGTTGATGTGTGTTCTGCCCATTGCTCCAATAGCCATGTCAAACCATGGGCTGAATTTTGATTGACAAATGTAATCTGATATTGGATCATTCACACCTGGAAGCTGAACATATTTTTTGTAGAATGGCCCTGATGATAGAGCATCAAGAACCATTCAAAAATACCTGTTATATTAATTAGCTAAAGGGAGGCAGTTTGTTAGCAAAAATTTACATTGAAATTGTTTCATTTGAACGTTGAAATTGTTCACCAACATGCTGGATTGAGATGCCAGTCACAGACATATACAGGAAAATAGCAACTTGCTCCTTGAGGGAGACATGCTTGTTGTCTTTGAGGTGGCAGAGAGACTGTAGCTCCTCCACTAGGAGCAGGAATACATGTACATTTATCCTGAGCTCTGTATGAATACGATCAGAATAGCCATAAATTAATTCTTCTACCTACTGTGCCCCTGTTAACTTTGAGGTGTGATAGTCCTGTTTCCAATACAGTGGAGAGGCATACAGTGTAGTAGCAATACCAATGACATTGAAAATATATGCTGCAGCTAGTATCAACTGTTGCTGCCACATTTCCCATGGAGGAGGCATAGAGGAAGGTGCACGCAACGATAAGATGCCCAGAGATTGACTGATAAGGCATGCATGACAGTGATGCTTGATTTGGCAACCATCAGAATAATCCAGTTGCCATCAAATCTATATACACTTTCATATTTATTGCAAATAATGGATACCAAACAGACCCTTAATGCTTGGCTTGGTGGCTATGAATCTATCTTAAAGGGAATGACATCCAAAATTTTCAATTGGTTTATACATACAATATTGGTTTATCATGTGAACCATGTTCTTGGCAGGTTATTATCTTTACAAAATGAGGACTCAATAGATGATGAAAGCAGTGAAGACGAGGAATCCAGCGCAAGTAGCAATAGTAGCCAGAGTAGCAGCCAGCCAACCCAAAGTGATGAAAATAGTGAGTCAACAGATAGTAGTGATGATGAAATGCATTTCTCAGATTAAATAAATATTATACAATTTTCTCTATTTCATTAATTAAGTCTAGTGCACTCAAAGATAAACAGAGTCCAGTGGATTCCACTGGACTCTATTTATTTTGATTTCTACTTATTTATTTATTGCATTAAGTCTATCAGAGTCCAGTGGACTCGCTTATATACTAAGTGTAAAAGATAAACAGAGTCCACTGGACTCTATTTATTATGATTTCTACTTATTTACTGTATCAAGTCTACCAGAGTCCAGTGGAGTCCAGTGGACTCTGTTCACCTTTTTACACTTAGTATATAGGCAAGTCCACTGGAGTTCACTGGAGTTCATATGGACTGTGTGGGGGATGGTAAAGTACTGCAACAGCATGATAACCACTGACCAGTGACATGGCAGAGCTTAAAAATATGTTATGTAAGGCTGTGAAATACAAGATTGAATCCTAGTTCACTCAACTTTGAACTTCCCTACTTTTGTGTATAGTTGAGCCTATATAGTGAGACTCTATGAGCCTACAGTGACTCAAAAAACTGACCAGATGTTTTTGAAATTGAACTTAAATTGACTATAATGTCATGTAATCCTTATGAAATTACATGATTTAAAATGTACTGGAAAGCCCTGGATCACAACTTTCAGGAGATATAGCATATGTTTATATTTTGTTTGGTTCATATATTATTATTAAATACTTTATAAAAATAACACATCCCGACAGTTTCTTTGCAGCCCGTTGGAATTAACACAATAAGGTTTTTGTTACTGTAAACATGTAAAAAAATATCAAATGAATGAAAACATGTTGGTATATAACAAAGACTGAAACTTTACATTCCTCCAAGTTTATAGCCCATTATTCTCTACTACCCAGTCATGTATTCTCTCTCTTTAAATTATACTCCAACATCATCTTTAGGGCCTGTTTGGCTGCACCATCTGGCGGATGGTAACTATGCACAATCTTCTTATTTAGTAACTCGCGACTTGATTAGATAATGTGACTGATTTGTGACCATATGCGGGGAATGTAGAGATTTTGTGTCTTATCTTTTATTACATCGTATTTCTGGCTTTTTTCTGTATCTCTTCTTCTCCATGCCACCCAAACTCTCTGGGGAGCGTGCTTACTGGTCAAAGGCCGATGAAACCAGGCTTTTAGAATTCCTAAATGATCACAAAAGCGAAGCAGGAGATGGAATGAACTTTAAAGCCCCTACCTGGGTTACTGCTGCTGCATATGTTAATCAGGCTGCATTTCGAGGGGCATTGAAGACCCCAAACTCCTGTAAAGCAAAGTATAGGGCAGTGAGTGTATTATGGCTTGTTTTTGTATTTTATTTTCTGATTAATTGCAGTTGAAAACTGTGTATGAAATTGTCAATGCTCTTCGCAACAATTCTGGATGGTCATGGGATGATGAGAAGGGTGCAGATATTAGTCCTGAGAAAAGGGTGTTTGGGATGACTATGTCTTAGCCCATCCCTTGGCTTCTCCATTCTGCAACTGTGGCTGGATCCATCTCGCTATTTTTGACCTTTTTGGAAACAAGATCACAAAGGGGACCCATGTCTTTCATGCCTCTCAAGGTGTCACTTCAGAGGAGAGGGCTTTACCACCACCATCAGCTCGAGAGTCTAGCCCACCCTGGCCTGAAAACCTTAGGGACTCTGATGATACTCAGGTTGGCCCTGAGGATGGAGATGAGGAGGAGGAGGAGGAAACTCAGGTATGTGCTACTGCATTTGTGCTTGCAAAAATTACTCAAAAAGCAATAGGACCTTTCTCTACCTTCTTCTCTACCTCCTTCCCTACCTCCTTCTTGTTGTAAGCGAGCTGCCAGCCTAACACCTCTACCTGCCAGTACAAGTAGCAAAAAAATCGTATGTCATCAGGGAGCAAAGGCTATAAGAGATCTCAACACAACATTTGAATGTATGACCACTGTACTTGAAAATGCCTTTCCCAAGTCAACTCTTCAGCCTTCTCCAGTCTGTAAACAGACAGCAATCAAAATGGCATTAGAACAGGAGAAGGATTGGTTGGATAAGCATCAAATGGCCTGTCTTCTGGGTATTTTTGCAACTGAGCCATTTGCTGCAGAATCCTACCAGCTCTTAGGAGATGATGATGAGCTTTGTAAGGAATGGGTTTCTCTTTGAATACCGAATGTAGATAAATAAATACAGTCTAATTACTCAAATACATGTCCTTCTCCCTCGTTCATAAAGAATTTGTTGGTAGCTAGACCACATATCCTCAGCTATTTTATCCCTTTTGCTTTTGCACGTGCTCTCTGTGCTGTATCAGGAGGTGCATGGGCAAGTGTTCCAAAGTCATGTTCAGCAGAAATATTTCCCGGATTGTTATCACAATGATTTTGAATATTGTGTTGTTCTTGTGAATCATGTTTGAGAATAAAGTTGTGTGTTGCTGCAGTTGCTGGTGGAATACGGGCTTGAATATCCATGCCATATTCAGGTGCAGATGAGAGAATAGAGAATCTCTCTTTGAGAGCACCAAATACACACTCAACAATATTACGTGCTTGTGCATGTCATAAATTATAGAGCTCTTGAGGGTTTGCAGGCCTAAAATTAACTGGTCAGTATTCAAGATGAAATAAACAAAATATGGATAAATACCAAACAGAAGCTCTTCCCCATTCTGCAAGATGATAGCGAGTGCCACAATATGGGACAAGAAGATGATCACATACACCAAAACCTGCATCAGCTAAATAAAATTTTCCATCTGGAATTTTTAAATCAGTTGCACGGACATTGTGATAGAGTGTAGCATCTGCTACTGATCCTTCCCATCCACTAAGAATGTACTGGAATCTGAAGTCAAATGAACAACATGCCAGAGTATTCTGTGAAACAAATCCTTTGTGATTGCATGAAACATCCCGCTCAGCTGCAGATGGGCAGCAGCTAATGTGGCTACCATCCATTGCACCAATGGCATCCTTGAAAAAGTGATAGAACTTTGGATTGCTGATAATGTAAGATGGAGGAGGATCACCAACAGCTGGCAATTGGACATTGTCACAATAAAAAGGTGGTGATGATAATGCAAAAGGACTTCTTTGAAGTATCTAAACATGCTATTAATATTTATCCCTTCTAATATAAATATGCTTACTTGGATATGGTCTCATTTGAATGCTGGAACCTCTCTCCAACATGATGAACAGAAAGTCCAGTGACTGCTGTGTAGAGAAAAATTGCAGTTTTCTCCTGCAAAGATACATGTCATGAATCTTTTAGTCCAGCAAGATAGAGCTCATTGACAAGTGCCAGAAAAACATGCACGCACATTCCAAGGCAGTTCCAAATGCGATCAGGATGTCCATAAATCAGTTCTTCAACCCAGGCAGCTCCTGTCAAAGCTGAGGTATGATAGTCTTGTTTCCAGTACCATTGGCTAGCATAGAGGGATACAGAGAGGGCAGCACTCTGTAGCATAGGTACTACAGTGCTTAAAACAAGTCTTTGGTGATATGTAAGGCCCCTGGGAGGCTAGGGAGGCATTGCAACAGCATGTATAGATAGAGAGCAGATATTGATTTTGATGTCACTCAAAGTCACGGGTATTATCTAATCAAGTCACGAGTTACTAAATAAGGAGATTGTGTATAGTTACCATCCGAGATGGTGCAGCCGAACAGGCCCTTATGCTAGAAAATGGCAATTCTATTTGTAAAACTGATGTCAAACTTGGTGTTTTGAAGTCAAGTATTTGGGTGATATGTTTTCAGATAGAGTTATTGATGAAAAACAATCATGAAGACCATTTTTCTAAGCTCACTCCCCATGACCACTGCCACCTAGTTTGACTTGTCTCCACTGGAAAGGCTGGTACTTCCACACAACTCTGCTGTCAGCTTCCCACTATCACTAACATATCTATCTCCATCTAAACCATTCAAAATTCACTCAAAAAAGGATCTTGTAGCACAAGTCAAGATCAAAAAGCCATTTCTCCCTAAGAACCATAGGAAGGCTTGCTTGAAATTTGTCCAGAAGTATGAAAACTGAATAAAAAAGACTGAAAACATGTTATGTTCACAGATAAGACCAAGATCAATTGAATTGGGTCAGTTGTAAGGCAATAGGTGAGGAAAAGGCTGGTTCTCCTCTCCAACTCAGCATGTAGAAACCCATCAAATTTGGAGAAGGACATATGATGATTTGGAGTTGTATAACAACAAGTGGTATTGGCTACATGTGCAGGATAGAAGCAAAGATGTATGGAGAACTCTATGTAAGCATTTTGGATGACTATGTCTTCCAAACTCTGGAGTATTACAACCTTAATCAGGATGATTTCATTTTTAGCAAGATAATGACCTCAAGCACACATCCAAAAGACTCAGAAATAGCTTAAAGACCATAAAATAGAGCTTGTGGACTGACCAGCATAATAACTAGATCTCAATCCAAATTGAAAATTTGTGGCATATTCTCAAAATGTGCTTTGTAGAATACAAAAATGCTCCAAAGGATATCCAGAAGTTGTAGGGCAGAATACTGGAGGAGTGGGAGAAAATACCCAAGGAAGACTATGTGAAATCAATCAATAGTATGTCTAGAAGAGTTTTAGATGTCTTGAAAGCAAAGTGGGGTCACACAAAGTACTAGTTTATATAAATACCCATATTCCAACAGGCTGCAAAGAAACTGTTCAGATGTGTTATTTTTATAAAGTATTTAATAATAATATATGAACCAAACAAATACAAATATATGCTATATCTCCTGAAAGCTGTGATCCAAGGCTTTCTAGTAAAATCTAAATCATATAATTTCATTATAATTACATGTTATTATAGTCAGTTTAAGTTCAATTTTAAAAACATTCAGACAGTTTTTGAGTCACTGTACATACATTTATGTAAGTACTGTCAGTATATTTTTGTCCATGAAAATATATGAGAGCAAACAAGATTAGGCTCTATGAGCCTAGTTATATATGTTACTGTAACCAGGTCTGTCTGCATACAAATTTTGCACAATAAATTACTGTTGCATTTAAATGAGCTTGTAAAGCAAGGTTCTATGAGCCTACATGTGTTAATTTATGTACAGTCAATATAGTTATAGCATATAAAAATATAGAAGAGCATGCAAGATCAGGTTCTACAAGCCTACATATATTTGTTACTGTAATCAGGTCTGTCTGCAGACAAATTTTGCACAATAAATTATTGTTGCATATAAATGGGTACGTAAAGCAATCCTCTGCTAGCCCACATGCATTTATTTATGTACAATCAATATAATTATAGCTCATAAAAATATAGAAGAGCATGCAAGATCAGGCTCTACGAGCCTACATATATATGTTACTGTAATCAGGTCTGTCTGCATACAAATTTTGAACAATTAATTACTATTAAATTTAAATGAGCTTGTACAGTGAGGTTCTACAAACCTACATGTATTGATTTATGTACAGTCAATATAATTATATTATATAAAAATATAGAAGAACATGCAAGATCAGGCTCTGTGATTCTACATATATTTGTCACTGTAATCAGGTCTGTCTGCTTGAAAATTTTACAGAATAAATTATTGTTGCATATAAATAAGCTTGTAAAGCAATGCTGTACTAGCCTACATGCATTTACTTATGTACTGTCAGTATATTTATAGCTCATAAAAATATAGAAGAGCACAAAAGATCAGGCTCTATGAGCATACATTTATTTTTGACAGTAATCAGGTCTGTCTGCCTACAAATTTTGCACAATACAGTGAGGGACAAAACTGTACCAATGTTTTAAGTATTTCTAATAAATCATGAATAACTTGGGAGCTAAAAAGCTAGAGTCTTGAAATTTTAAAGATAGGTAGCCTTGGATACTATCTATCTAACTATATAATAAAAATTATGTAATCAGGTTTTTTCCCACACTATAAATTGTTTAATAAAATAAGTACATTGGTACAGTTTTGTTTCTCTCAGTCAAATCACCTAACTATGTTGATTATAACCAAATATATACAAATAAAATCACATAATTCAAGTGCAAAGAGTATATATACTCTTGTACATTGATTACAACACCCCCAACTTATCATTTCACCATGCACTGACTTACAATTGCCCAACACACTCACATTATCTTTCTTGTTAATAAAGGAGATTCTGCTCATCAAATTGAAGCAACTACTGGTGTTTCCATGTCCTCTATATATTGTATCCGCAACAAACACTGTCTTGATCTTGCAAAGTCCACTGGTGGCCGTCTTTGGAAACTTTACCCTCCAATATACAGTATGCACTCTGTTTTATCACTTCTCACAAGGTTGAAAATGCTGTTGAGGTTATAAAAACCTTAAAAGAAGTCATTAATCAGTCTCTCACACCAAAAACAGTTTGCCAGGCCCTTTGAAACATTGGAATAAAGGCTGTAGTCAAGAAAAATGACCTCTACTCTCCAAATGCCATAAGAGGTAACATATTGACTTTGCAATGGCTCACTTACACTGGACCATTGATGACTGGAAGAAGGTTGGCTTTACAGATGAGACTAAAGTCAATTGTATGGGGTCAGATGGAGGTCTTTCCTTTCCCCACACAATCCATATGGACTCTCTGTCCAGCCAAACTGGCTGACAGATTGTCCAGTCCACTGGACTGGAACTGGACTGCAGTCCACTGGAGTCCACTGGACTCACACTGGACTCCTGCCAAATTTTCAGTCCAGTCTCAGTCCAGTGGATTATGAGTCCAGTCAAGTCCACTGGAGTCCACTGGAGTCCACTGGACTGGGGCTTAAATATTCACTGAACAACAACAAATAATATATTTATTAGCACAGTCCAGTGGAGTCCAGTGGAATCCAGTTGAATCCACTGGAGTCCACTGGATGCAATAATTAACACAATATCCAAAGTATGATCATTAGTTATTAATATTAATTGCAAAAATAAAAGAGTAAAATCAATTGAAATAAACTCTATGAAATAACAGTTAAATGAAACAATAGTTAAATACACTTGGGAGCAAAGTCTCCCTATGGATACAATTTTGTATTTTGTTCAGTCTGCGGGGTCAAATTTCACAAGCACATGTGACGCGCACACGTGCCCGGCATTGGCCGATCAGCACGACAACCATCAAATGAATGACCCCAACCTTTCTTCCGACTACCACCACCACCACCTCGTTGGTCGGAGCCAGGCGACAGCCAACCCGACGCCGACAGAGGTTGACGACCGAGGACGAGGACGAGGATGAGGACGAGGACGAGGACGCGGACGTGGACGCGACAGGGACAACGACGCGACAGGGACAACGACAACGACGTGGACGTGGACGCGACAGGGACAAGGACGGACGGGGACGACAGGGACGAGGACGAGGATGCGGACGCAGATGGCGGCTGTGACAGGGACAAGGACAGACGCAGACGGCAGGGACGAGGACGAGGACGAGGACGGGTATGGCAGCTGCGACAGCGACAGATACGGACGCGGTACCGATGACCCGACGGACGACAATGCGATGGTAAAGTACTGCTCCTGCTCCCCCTTTTTTATTTTTTTATTTTATTATCTTTTTCTTCCTTTTGTCTTGGCCCTCGCATGTAGATATGTAGTAATGTATTAAATAGTTATTAATATACTTTATTCCACTAATCTGAATTTATGTTAAGATTGAATTTATTTACTGTGTCAAGTCCAGTGGACTCCAGTGGACTCCAGTGGACTACAGTTATTTTAGTCCATATTCAATGTATAGTATAAGATCTACTAAAGTGCAGTGGAATCCACTGGAGTCCACTGGACTCTGTTTACCTTTTACACTCAGTATATAGGCAAGTCCAGTGGAGTCCACTGGAGTCCATATGGACTGTGTGGGGGATGGTAAAGTACTGGTCAGATGGGAGGAAGTGGGTGTGGAAAATGCCAGAAAAAGCACTTTCTGATGGGCTGGTAGAAGGCACAGTCAAGTTTGGAGGAGGATCTTTGATGTTTTGGGGCTGTATGTTTTGGGAAAGAGTTGGATATGTTGCCAAGATTGATGGGAGGATGGATGCTGACCTTTATATCTCCATTCTGGAAGATGAACTCCAACAAAGCCTTGCATATTACAACAAAAATCCTGAAGATGTCATTTTCAACAAAACAATGACCCAAAGCACAAGAGCAAAAAGGCTATGAAGTGGCTAGAAGACAGTGGTATGGAGATTATGGTATGGCCCCCACAATTAGCAGACCATAACCCAATTGAACACCTTTGGATTCATCTCAAAACAAGGCTTGGAGACTATGAAAACCATCCATCTAGTATAACAGAACTTTGGGAAAGGGTTCAGAAGGTTTGGAATGAAATTCCAGCTTGTGTGTGTCAGAATTTGATAGAGAGTATGTCTAGAAAGGTAACAGCTGTTGTAAAAGCCCAAGAAGGATACACCAAGTACTGATTATTGTAATATAGTATATAATTTTCAAGAGAGACAAAACTGTACCAATGTACTTATTTTATTAAACAATTTATAGTGTGGGAAGAAAACATGATTACATAATTGTTGTCATATTTTTAGATAGATAATATCCAAAACTACCTATCTTTAAAATTTCAAGACTCTAGCCTTCTTAGTTGCTAAGTTATTCATGATTTATTAGAAATACCTGAAACATTGGTACAGTTTTGTCCCTCACTGTAAATTATTATTGCATATAAATGAGCTTGTGAAGTGATGCTCTATTGAACCACATGCATTTACTTGTGTACAGTCAGTATATTTATAGCTCATAAAAATGTAAAAGCTCATGTGAGATCAGGCTCTATGAGCCTACATATATTTGTTATTTGTTACTGTAATCAGGTCTGTCTTCATTGACCTTTTGCACAATAAATCACCATTGTGCATAAATGCGCCCATAAAATAGGGTTCTACAAGCCCATATGTGTTTACTAATGTACATTTGATATAATTATAGCCCAAAAAATATTGAAGAACATGCAAGATCAGGCTCTACAAGCCTACATATATTTGACACTGTAATCATGTATCTCTGCATACAAAATTTATAAAATAAATGAAGGTCACATATAAATGAGCTTGTAAAGCAATGTTCTACAAGGCTACATTCATTCACTTATGTACAGTCAATCAAATTATAGGTCATACAAATATAGAAGAGCATGCAAGATCAAGCTCTACAAGCTTATCTATATTTGTCACTGTACTAAGGTCTGTCTACTTACAAAATTTGCATGATACATTACTGTTGCATATAAATCAGCTTGTAAAGTGAGGTTCTAAGAGCCTATATACATGATATAATTCTACCCAAAAAAAAATTAAAAGAGCGCACAAAATTAGGCACTGCAAGCCTACATATATTTGTTTGTCACTGTAATCAAGTCAGTCTGCATCCAAAATTTGCATAATACATCATTGTTGCTTATAAATGAACTTGTAAAGTACAGTTCTACATGCTTACATGTATTTAATTATATACTGTTTATATATGTAATATCAGCTCACATACATATAGAAGAGCATGTAAAGTCAGGCTCTACAAGCCTATACCAAATATTTGTTACAATAGTCAATCCATTTATCTACAAAATTTGCTGTACAAATTATCATTGCATATAAGTGAACTTTCAAAGTAATGTTTCAGACCTATATGCATTCACTTGTATGCTGTCTATATAATTGCAGCTCATATGATTTGCAAGAGCTTGCTCCCCAAGCTCATATGTCTATATTTATATACTAGAGTCTATCTAACTCTATCAAATATGTAACCCAGTCAATATAGCCACTCACCCTCTACCTATTTAGTACTGTAGGGTTGAAACTCTACAGTCAAAAAGAGGCCCATAACCCTTATTACAAGTAGAAAGAACTAAAGCTCCTTGGTAGAGTCAGAACTCTTACATTTATATTCATTACATGATATAATTGCAAGGTGCTCACAGAAACTATTATTATGCAGTAGATAAATTGTCAATTTCTCAAAATTGACACCACTAATCATTTAGCTTTTGGGGTCTAATATATCTATTCAATGTCTATTCAAATGTACAAAAAAATATCAAAAATAATGTATAGACACTAAGTTTAAACTTATATTTCCACTCTATAATCATCTTTCAATACTATTGAAAACACAGATTACAATGTTTCAAAAGGTGGCTACAAGCTCCAAGCTATTCTGAATGAAATAGATACAATTGAATGTAGAATTTTCATTTGATCTGCAGAGCCCATGCATTGATAACGGTGTTTGTGCTTGAACTCAGGCTCTTGATGCCACATGAGCCATTTGAAAATGCAAGGGGTTTACAAGTCCAGTTGGCATTTTTGAGAGAGCCCTCACATGTTGTTCCGGGAACAATTTCTTTTGCTTTCTCAAAGGGAACACTCATAATGCACATGAACTTTGGTCAGCACCCACAATATGGTATGCTGAACAGCTGAATTGGCCAACAGGATGTCTAGGCATACAATGCCATGGTTTATCTGTGCTTGGGCATCTGACTTGGAAAAGTGCAAGCTAGATCAGTGCCATCTGATTATTACCACATTTTCCTTCCACTTGAATAAAATTAAAAATAGTGGGGAGCATCACAGCTCTAGAGACTGAGTAAGTGGAGTATAACTTGTTACAGGGGGTTCTGATTGAGTTCACTGTGTATAGTTACAGTGTTCATGGCTATGAAACAGATGCTCAGAAGATGACAAGCAAACAGCAAAAGGAAAAAACTATCAACAGACGGAATTACCACAGGAGAGATGAACACTTTATAAATATCACAGTAGGCAGAATGAAAATATACAGAAAAGGAGTGAACACAATTTTGCTGAAGTTTTGTGATGGGGACAGTTGCAATCCATTACATTAGCCATGCTCAGGAGATTGTCACTGCTTCCTTTCTCCATAACCACCACCTCAAGTGCCTCTGCTTCCCTCCACTGCCCCTGTTTCCTGTATGTGGCTGCAAGATTGGCCATACTTGTGAGCGTGTCAGGATGATCATTTCCAAGCAGCTGCTTTCTCTTCTCCATCACCACCACCTCAAGTGCCTCTGCTTCTTTCCACTGCCCTTGGTTCCAGTATGTAGCTGCAAGATTGGCCATGCTTGTAAGCGTGGAAGGATGATCATCACCAAGCAGCTGCTTGCTCTTCTCCATCACCACCACCTCAAGTGCCTCTGCTTCCTTCCACTGTGCCTGCTTCCTGTACGTGGCTGCAAGATTGGCCATGCTTGTGAGAGTGGAAGGATGGTCATTGCCAAGCAGCTGCTTGCTCTTCTCCATCACCACCACTTCAAGTGCCTCTGCTTCCTTCCACTGCCCTTGGTTCCTGTACGTGGCTGCAAGATTGGCCATGCTTGTGAGAGTGGAAGGATGGTCATTGCCAAGCAGCTGCTTGCTCTTCTCCATCACCACCACTTCAAGTGCCTCTGCTTCCTTCCACTGCCCTTGGTTCCTGTACGTGGCTGCAAGATTGGCCATGCTTGTGAGAGTGGAAGGATGGTCATTGCCAAGCAGCTGCTTGCTCTTCTCCATCACCACCACTTCAAGTGCCTCTGCTTCCTTCCACTGCCCTTGGTTCCAGTATGTGGCTGCAAGATTGGCCATGCTAGTGAGTGTATCAGGATGATCATCACCAAGAAGGTGCTTGCTTTTCTCCATCACCACCACCTCAAGCATTTCTGCTTCTTTCCACTGCCTCTGGTTCCTGTATGTGATGGCAAGATTGGCCATGATTGTGAGTGTGTCAGGATGATCATCACCAAGCAGGTGCTTCCTCTTCTCCATTACCACCACCTCAAGCACCTCTGCTTTCTTCCACTGCCCCTGGTTCCTGTATGTGCCGGCAAGATTGGCCATGCTTGTGAGTGTGTCAGGATGATCATTGCCAAGCAGGTGCTTCCTCTTTCCATCACCACCACCTGGAGTGCCTCTGCTTCTTTCCACTGCCCCTGGCTCCAGTATGTGGCTGCAAGATTGGCCATACTTGTGAGTGTGTCAGGATGATCATCACCAAGCAGCTGCTTCCTCTTCTCCATCACCACCACCTGGAGCACTGCTGCTTTCTTCCACTGTCCCTGGTTCCAGTATGTGCTTGCAAGATTGGCCATACTTGTGAGTGTGTCAGGATGATCATTGCCAAGCAGCCACCTCCTCTTCTCCATCACCACCATCTCAAGTGCCTCTGCTTCATTCCACCGTCCCTGGTTTCTGTATGTGGCTGCAAGATTGGCCATACTTGTGAGTGTATCAGGATGATCATTGCCAAGCAGCTGCTTCCTCTTCTCCATCACCACCATCTCAAGTGCCTCTGCTTCATTCCACTGTCCCTGGTTTCTGTATGTGGCTGCAAGATTGGCCATGCTTGTGAGTGTGTCAGGATGATCATCACCATGCAGCTGCTTGCTCTTCTCCACCACCACAACCTCAAGTGCCTCTGCTTCCTTCCACTGCCCCTGGTTCCAGTATGTGGCTGCAAGATTAGCCATGCTTGTGAGTGTTTCGGGATGATCATCACCATGCAGCTGCTTCCTCTTCTCCATCACCACCACCTGGAGCGCTGCTGCTTTCTTCCACTGCCCCTGCTTCCTGTATGTGGCTGCAAGATTGGCCATACTTGTGAGTGTGGAAGGATGATTATCACCAAGCAGCTGCTTTCTCTTCTCCATCACCACCACCTCAAGTGCCTCTGCCTCATTCCACCACCCCTGGTTCCAGTACGTGCCTGCAAGATTGGCCATACTTGTGAGTGTGTCAGGATGATCATCACCAAGCAGCTGCTTGCTCTTCTCCATCACCACCATCTGGAGCGCCTCTGCTTTCTTCCACAACCCCTGGTTCCAGTATGTGCCTGCAAGATTGGCCATGCTTGTGAGTGTGTCAGGATGATCATCACCAAGCAGGTGCTTGCTTTTCTCCATCACCACCACCTCAAGTGCCTCTGCTTCTTTCCACTGTCCCTGGTTCCTGTATGTGGCTGCAAGATTGGCCATGCTAGTGAGTGTATCAGGATGATCATTGCCAAGCAGCTGCTTGCTCTTCTCCATCACCACCACCTGGAGCGCTGCTGCTTCCTTCCACTGTCCCTGGTTCCAGTATGTGACCGCAAGATTGGCCATGCTTGTGAGTGTGTCAGGATGATCATTGCCAAGCAGCCACTTCCTCTTCTCCATTACCACCACCTCAAGCACCTCTGCTTTCTTCCACTGCCCCTGCTTCTGTATGTGCTTGCAAGATTGGCCATGCTTGTGAGTGTGTCAGGATGATCATCACCATGCAGCTGCTTGCTCTTCTCCATCACCACCACCTCAAGTGCCTCTGCTTCATTCCACTGCCCCTGTTCCTGTATGTGGCTGCAAGATTGGCCATACTTGTGAGTGCTGTCAGGATGATTATCACCAAGCAGCTGCTTCCTCTTCTCCATCACCACCACCTCAAGTGCCTCTGCTTCTTTCCACTGCCCCTGTTCAAAAATACACAAGTGCTATGACCTAAAATTGAAGGCATCATCTGTTCTGGATTGACTGAGGCTTTGGAGCTGGAGATATGCTGCAAAAGTGTGCGTCGATACTTGTAGTCCTTGTCATCAAATAACCAAGAAATTGATAGGCCAATAATACTGAGTACACATTTCTGCATCAGTTGTCTGTTTCCTTCCATAGTGCTACGACACCACTGTTGTACCAGTGGATGAATGCTGTATGTGTGATTTTGACCATCATATTCAATGAGCGAATATGAACCCAGGCAATTGATGACCTGCCCAAAGTCCCATGACCAGTCTGGACCTATTTTTTCCGAGCTGGTTCAACAACTCTGTCACTTTGTTTTGTAGTTCAGAGTCCTCCAGTTGCATTTCAGACAATGCTGCCTTTTCAAACATTTGCTCTGAAATTCCTTTGTGATGTAGTATTGAGAAAATTTGGAGCAAAGAACGTGCTGATGTGTCAAGTTTGTCATAGCTCAGTCTCCACGTTGCATACACTGCTCGTTCATATGGATCCTCTCCTTGGAACTCCTCACTCTGTAACAATTTGTCATGGTACCGATAGAGTTCTTGATATTGGCTCAATGACAAGTGGCAATGAATGTAAGCGCCAGCTTGGGAAATAGCCAAGGCAAAGTAATGGAGTTCCTGTCTTGTGCTTTAGATTGAAAGTGTTTACTAAAGAAACCAAAATGAGAGTAAGAACCTGTACAATTGCTGCTGCCAGCACTTTATTTTCATCACTCTCTTCTGCCCGAGCCTGATGCAGTAGCAGATTTTTGGCATCTTCGTGCTCCATTGCACCAACTTTTACATCTGCATCTTTTGCAGAAAGAAGGCGAAGCTCTCGGTTACGTGTTGTAACTAGGATGTTGCCAGATCGACACTGGGGGAAAGAATTTATTTAGCTTCAAGTTGACATCGTCTGCATTGTCAAAGAAAAGAAGCCAGTTTCCTTTGCTCTGGCTTGCAAGCCAACGGAGACTTGCATCTACTGATTGCTCTCTATTTTCTGGAGTGATAGCCTCAAGATCTGTTTGAATAGTTTGTTTATTGGTTGCATCAACATAGAACACGTCACAGAAGCTGAAAATGTAAAATGTAAATTATTGTTAGTTGTGATTTTACAGATAGTAGAACCATACCGGGTGGATGATTCTTGCACAAATTTGAAAGCAAGTTGGGTCTTTCCAGAACCCCCCTAGGCCATGCAAGACAAAGACACGTCTAGAATCACTGCCCAACCCAAAGTATTTGTGCATCTTATCAAGGATTTCGTCCTATAAATGATTCCACAGGAAGCGGACAACGCTTACGTTCTCTGACATGTTGGACTAATTCATTTGGAGGCCTAGGAGAAACTAGGGTGATGAGATTAGATTACTATGTAGATCTACAAGAGTGATTCTTCCTTACTGAGTTGCTCAAGTAGAAGCTGTGCTCTCGGGACTCTGATTGCCCTAACCAACAAGGCAAGCTTTTCAGCAACCTCTTCCTTCTTCATATATTGCATTGTATGAGCCTCCACATTACTCAGTTTCTCCCATTCAGAAATCTCTATTCCCTGCATCCCATGCTCGACATTTAGTCGAAAATAAGTGTTTGACAAGTTGGCAAAACGACGCAACATTTCTTGGTGTGTATTTTCACAGTCAGTGGTAATTGCCTTTAGCGCATCAATGACGTCTGTTGGTATGATCTGCTGGAATAATCCAGGTTTCTTGATCCCGAATTACCTTGGCCTGTCCAGTACCAATGCTCACCAAAGCACCCAATTTGACGAGCGCCAAATAGGACCTTGGCCTCTTCCAGTACCACCTGACTCGGATTATTTTGGCCTAGTCCACCGTCGATGAAAGGCTGGTTCCGCCCAATTTCAATGCGCTTAAAGAAGGTGGGTGCTGCAGACGTTGCTCGAGCGGCCTCCCAAATTTTGCAATTTGAATGTGTTTCACGAGACTGGTATGTCCTGAAAAGCACTGGAATGTCCATGTTGTGGGCGTTCTTTGCGCAGAACGAAGCTAATAAGTCTTCGAATTCAAAATCCAAATGCATGGAAGAGTAAGTATACTCACGTTCGGCAGTCTCCAGCTTGATCACCTTCTAATAAAGGTGATTCGGAATCACCAGTTACGGTCTTCAACAGATTTCATCGCTGCTTCGAGTTTTTCGCTTTGAATTTTCCGTCTCCCCATCGTTTCATATCAGAAGACTTGTTTCGCCAGATCGTCGTAGTGATCTATTGCCGTGTCTACATCCATCCGAAGACGCCCAAGCATTAAAGCAATTATCCTGTAATATACAAATTTTCATGTAGCGTTGGAGTAATATGAGATGATTGTAGATGTATAACGCAACGCACCCTCCAGTACTAGTACCACCAATCAGATCGAAGTAATCGCACGGCTTCGGGAGTCCGCTAAGAGGTTCTTGACCGTCCTTCTTCCTTCGCGTTCTCCTCAACCATCAGCCTGTGCATAACTTCTTTGATCATGAGCAGTTCCGAAAGTCCGCGAATCCCACCGCCATCTGTTCAGAGTTTACTAGTTAGCGACTCTATCGGCGAGAGAGTACAAACGGACGCATATACCTAGCGCAAGCAGCCTCAAAGGTGGTTCTTCTGCGGAGGAAGTCATCGTTAAGACCAAGGAATCGATGTCTCGAGCCTCGAGGTGGACATGCTGCATGGACCTAAACTTTCACACGGAAGGGCCTAGTACTCTTTACAGCGACAACTGGTTATCTAAGAAGCCAGGAGGAACCCGAACATTGATCGAGGTCCCGAGTTTCTCGTGTTGGATGGCATCCTGTGCATATGTGGGAACGATGAGATCGGGACGTAGTGTGGCTCGCGCGTCTGAAAGATCTGTGATTGCATCGATAGGAAAAACATTGCCACCGATTCATTTCCCCACCCCACCTCCCATCACGGCTGTGAGGTTCGCTCAATCTCTCTTTATTGAACTTGCCGACACTCTGTTCTGCTCATTGCCTTCAGGAGTTGCCTACGATTATGAAGTTGCTCTGGTCGTCGATCGATGATATGACCTCTGTTTCTCTCTTTCTTCCCTTCAACGTATCTTTTCTTATATCCCAAGATAACTTAGCGGCTGTCACCAACCTCGGCCTGGCAGGAAGATTCCGAGACAAGAAAAGATTTCACCGACCGCACGGTCCGAAAGAGGTGGGAACATTTAAAACCCTAACCCAACGGAGCCTCGTGTGTGTTATGACTGTCGCCCCATGTCGTGCTCATTCCATGACACATACCCGCACCAGCCAAGATCTGCGCAATGTGGTCGCACTTGCACCCTATCAGTGTTGCGCGGACACTCACCTCCCTCTTCCTGCCCCTCAGTCCTCAGCACCCACGCCTGGCCTGCAAGAATCCCTGGCAGCGACGATGATATGTTGATCTGCAGAGATCGTATACACCCTCACCTCACTGGGCTCTGAGAACCACTACTTCGGCCCCAACGGCGCCCCCTGGTCGCTGCCGTGCTCCTCCGCCCAGTCTATCCCACTGAATCTGCGCTGTCCCTCTTCTCCAGTGCTGGCTTAGTCATCGAGCTGGGCCAGAAGTGTCCTTGGCCCCGACTCATCTCTGCCCTCCTATGGACTCTGTTGCCCTTCCGCGCGTCGGCACCGTCCATAACCCTCTCCTAGATCTGTCCCATTTGGCTCGAGCACGCTCCTCCACCCTGACTACCTTGACCAATCCCGCGCTCTCCCAGCCGAGCTGAAGTACCGTTACACAGGCAAGGCCGTCGTCGAGGCGTCAAGGAAGCCGATGGATGAGCTCCTTGCGAGTCTGGGTTTCTTTTCTGGATACGGAGAGGAGGGTGGTGAAAAGAGAAATGGAAACGGAGACGTCCGTGCGGCGAAAGAAGAGTGGATAGAGACCCTGGAGAGAAATGGGGTGCGCTACGACGACGAGAATGTCGAGTGGGTCATGGCCGCTGTCCTATGAGGCTCTAAGCTCTAAGAGCCGTGTGCAGCTACTTTTCACGATGTACGTTCCTTGTCCCTGTCTGGTCCGTGGTTTGGTGGGTGGCTGAGCAGTGCAGTGTATGCATTGGAAGCAAAGTTCGTCTTCTACACGTTTCCTTCGCGTCGCCGATTTTGCTATTTTCTATCCTTTCCGGGCCTCCTTTTTGATATCTTTGCTCTTTTATCATTTTCTTTACGTACTAATTACCTGCCTTCGCTGTCCGATCTCCCAGACCATTCGAACACCCAACCGATCATACATTTCCCGGCACTTGTGACTCCATAGTCCTTCGACCAACTGTTTCACCCAGTGCTGAAGATCTCTGTCGAGTTCATCGCATATCATGTAGGTTTCTTTTCAGTCTTTTTTTAATCCTCTATTTTGTTCTTTATCTCATCCTCGCCCAAGATTATCTGCGCCTGGTGAGCCCAATAACTCAAGGTCATCTTCGTCTCCTATCCTACATGTAGTTTTCTCATATTTATTTTCTCATCCGCACCCAGTCGTTACTGAACTACCCTGTCATTCGAAGATATGAATTTGTATCCGGCAAAGGCAACGAAATTGGCATCCAGTCTCGATGCTCTTGTAGGAGAGGTCAAAGCAGGATCTACGGAAACAGTTGAGGCCTGTACGACTTTGGTATGTTATCTACGACGTTAATCACCTGATGTCCCGCAGAAAGCCGCCGCATTATCAGATGAAAGGGAGACGAAAATGGGATCTGATGTATCAAACCAGGTATACCATCACAACCGACGTCTATTGTTCTCTCCCTGGTCATCAATGTACCTGTCATACTCTCTTCGCTCATGCATCTCTAATGATCATCTTGATAGTTGTCTATAATTGGCAGTATTGAAAGTTTTCTTGAAATTTGTGATCTTTCGTTTCACTATCCCGATTTTTACTTCTAACTGTTGATAACTAGAGCTCCTTCACCTGGACTTTCAAAGCCTCTGTCACGTGTGCCTCATTTTATATCATGGGATGTCTTTCGTCGCGTCCTAGCTCAAAGTTTGCATCAGAGGTAAGCTTCTCGGTTGAAGCTTTCGATTTCTACATGAAATGACATCGCATGTGGTCTATTCCGCTCTCTTGCTTTCTTGTAATTCGTTTTATTTCGCACTTTGAATTACGATTCATCTTACGCTTGTCGATAATATATCCGAACACAGGCACCTGCTCCAAATTTCAGTCCCC